>PVJX010026700.1:0-25566 GCA_004027295.1 Dolichotis patagonum
TATCTATATCTATATCTATATCTATATCTATATCTATCTATCTGTCATCTATCATTTAAACAATTACAGTTAGTAGAGATCTCAGGAAGCCCCAGGTTTCATGGATGAAAGTCTATTATAGTGGGATCTAAGGGGAAATATCAAACCATACAGTTATAAAGTACTTCTTACTTACTCAGTGCATATTTTGTTTCTTAATCAGTTCTGTCCTAGTTTTATTAATCAGTTCCAGCCAAGAGTTTATGCTATTTAGTTGATGGATTGTGAATATATGGAACAGATATACCTGTAGTTGTTTGGTTGAAGGCAAGTTATTCAGTCTTTCTTAAGCTTACTTTCTGCACCTGCAACATGAAGGTATTGTTTGCCAACTATAGTACTAGGTGTGCATTTCACATGTGTTTTATTTTCCACCTTAATTCACTCCCATTTCATGGATGAAAAAATAAGCATGCTTATTGGTTTGTTTGAGGGGTCAAATGAGAGAAATTTTGTAAAGTATAAGGCACAGGGTTTGCTATCTTATAGAACCTCAATTAATAGTGTCAGGTCCTCCAGTGCCTTTTGTTTTTTTATTTGTTTTTTATTTTTTTTTCCAGTGCCTTTTGAAAAGGGCAAGGCTTAACAGGAGAACGAAGTCAAATAATAAACTAATGACTTTAACTTTTTAAGCACCTACTTTTCTTCTGGTGGTAAAGATGTATTTCTCCTCACCCTGGTGAATTTATATTCACCACTAAACATGTCAGATTATTTCACACTGACTTTTGAACACTGATTTATCCCCCCCTTTCTTTTAAATTTGTGTATCGTGTAATTTTTGCCTTTTGTTCTGGTCCCATGCATTACTGAACTGAAATTCTGGCCCACTTTGTGAGCCCTGGAATCAGAGCTTATAGCCTAATTTTGTAACTTATTACATGAAGATTCGAGATAAAATGTTTTATCTCTTTGTGTCTTAGTTTTCTTATCAGCAGAATGAAGGCCTTAATTAAATATGCCTTGAGGGCTTAGCAAAAGGATCATATTAAATATAATATAAGAAAATACAAAATGCAAAATGTTATCCAAAAAGTCTAAATCCTCTTCCCAATTGTCCCCTCAGAACTAATACTTTTGAAGCATAGATCATCTTTTATTTTTTGCTGATGTCTAATACACGCCCATTGTCATGCTGTACTGAGACATGCAGCTTCCTGCATACATACTGTTTTTTCTGCATTGTAGGTTTTTAAGCCTAATGAACTCTTCTTTATCCTTTCATACTCAGCACAGGTGTCCCTTCCTCCGAATGTTTCCTGCCCTCCCTTAGGTGCTCTCCCTCGATTTCCAAGGTTCTGTGTGTTTCTATCATTGCCTTTGTTATGTTTCAAAGCCTATAGATGTATATTTCTCCTCTGATAGACAAACAGCACTTGAGAAATAATTTGTTTCCCTTTGTGTTCCTGGGGGAGAGCTCACACCATGACACACTGGGTGCTCAAAGACTATTTGTTGAATGGCTAAATGAAGAAATTGGTAGGGGAAAAACTGGGGAAACTGATTGGTAACGTTAGGTAACACTCATCTTAGCCCAAGCAAATGTCTGATTGACCATGGGTGTAGTCAGAATTAAATTATGCAATGTACTTTCGCCATTTTTTAAATACTCCAATCTCTGCTATGTTGCAAACTCTCAGATACAAAGGGTATGTCAACAGTTGGCTCATAGTTTAGCAATTAACATGACCTTTGAAATCTAGACACAAAATACAGCTTACATTTTTTGGCTACTAGCTTCTGTAATTACAAATATTGCAATGGTTCAAATATCACTGTATTTTTATGCACGCAGGGGCTGATCTATAAAACATATGGCATTTTGAAATATTGATCTCTTCAACACCGGCAAGTAAGAGATATTAGTGTAACCTGGGATTCCATTTGTAACAGTGAGATCAGAGTCAGAGAAGTGGAAAATTGAAGTAGACCAACATTCATGTGAGGCAGAAAGTACAGCTAGCGGTAGCACTAAAGAAGGAGAACAAATAAGGCAAGCGTTATTTTAAAAGCTGACTCAACCATCAAATAGAAAAGGAGCAGTCAAATGAATAGGGTTCAGTGCTTTAGCTTCCTGTGCCTCCAGGTTGGTGCTGCAGACTTAAATTAGGCTCAACAGCTGGAAAAGGCAAACCGGAATTGATTTAGAAGGAAGCATGGCATTCTTGTGAGTACCTATCATTTCCATCAAGCAAGTAAATGGAAAGATGCCTTCAGAAAGAAAGTTCTGGTTAGGAGAAAGAGAGAAAGAAAGAAAGATTTTTCTAAAGTTCGGAATGTTACCTAACTGGACCTTATACATGGCTTCCAATATTATTTGCAATACGGAGACCTTACAGATTTTCACTTTTGTGTTCGCCTAGAGATCTGCTCTGCTCTTTCACTGTTTAGCTCTTTGGAATACTCTGTGATAACGTGTTGGACACTTACTCTCATGGTTTTATCTGTTTCTTCTGCTTTGGGCAGGGCACAGGTTTGTGCATTGTGTGTGTGTGTGTGTGTGTGTGTGTGTACCTCCAGAGACAGAGTAAGTGACATACTAGCAGGTGCACAGAGTAGATGGCACTCTTTGAACGTGTTTTAACCCGGTTTCTGGGAAACATATCAAGGAGGAATTTAGAAATATTGAATTTATATTGTATCCATTGGACCTATAAGGAATCTCTATCCAAGGCTTGTTCCTATTTTTCAGATGGTACTGATTCCTGCAGGAAAAAGTAAAACCCTAACACCTTGATTGTTAAGAAAGGGAAGAAGCACTAGATAAAAGATGAAAAGAGTCCAGCTTATGCCAATAAAAGTAGAAAACAAATACTTTGTGCAAATAGCCATAAAATTAAGGTTTCTTATTAGCAGTTCTCCTTTCTGTAGCTCTTCCTTCTCATGGCCAGGGTCTCTCATCTTCCTAAAATCCAACCACAGAGAATCATCTGGAAGAGTCTAAAGAAATATTTTGTTAGGGAGCAACAAAGACCAAACATTTCGCTTAGTTTTCTACCTTTCCGCTATCTCTCAGGAGGAGAGGACCATGTGGGAGCTGTTGATCAGTGACCTCTTGAAATGTTCTCTGCCTCCCTACCAGGGTTAAGCAGCCTCGGTCTTTGAGTATAATGAACCCAACTGGACCTCTGGGGACACACAGCATAGGGCAGGATTAAATTTCTGGGTTAATTAGCACTGAGTTTGAAATGTTTGCTATGGTAGCAGAAGGTGGCTAGTCGGATAAATTCCCACCACTGTACACATTGTGTCATTTCTCTTGCACATTTTTTTGTCTGTATCTGTTTCTAGCAATCTGATGTCGTCTTTTCTGTATCTTCTATTGTGTTATGGATTTATTATTTTAAACATGCTATGTGTCATTTTTAGGGGTTTGGGATGAAAAGGGCAGGAGACAGTTTTGCTCAGGCAGCAATTCTGATGCAATCTCAGAATGCGGGTATGTTTGGGTATATTTATGAATAGTAGGTTCCTACAGTTTTGCATGAGGAAAAGGAAGTTGCTTGCAATATGCTCGTAGCCTTGGAAGGAGACTTCTCAACACAAAGTGACTGTTTTTCCTGTAACATCATTTGTGCCATCAACACCCAACAGAGAATTTATTAGTGTGTTTTGATTCAGCAAAACTCTCACATACTAATATGATATTCTTACCTTTGTGCTTGCTAGATGCTATAATAGGCAATGAAGAGGAAGCATAAAGAATTATAAAACAGTTGGTATATTCAAAACAAAACAAATACATGACTATTATAATTCTGATAATGAAAAGTACTGTTGTGGTTAAAGCAATGATGTAGCCAAGAAGAATTTTTCCCCTGAGGCTCAAACACATGGCTAAAAGTGCACTGTTTTGAGAGTGTTGGAAACCTATAGTATTGCTTCTCAATCACTGTGGTGATCTCTTTTTCTCTACTGAAGATTCAGAGCAGATAAAGAAGGTTTCCCAGAGGAGTGTAATTTGTACTGGACTTGAAGAATATGATACAAGGAAGAGGAGGAGGAAACTCAGCACTTTGAGAACAATTAGAAAGCAAAGGCTCTGAAAATACTACCTGGATGCGCCAGAGCTTCGTAGATATATGTTAGAGAACCACAGAGGTGCTGCAGATCATGGTGGACCTTCTCATTTTCTATTGGAAATATAGCTCTTCATGAGTTGATCTTGTTAGTTGCTTACATTTGTGCTTTTATTGCTGCCAGTTTTGTAGTTCTTTCATGGTGCTGTAATGTGAAGACAGTTCAACTTTTACCAGAATATCTAGTTTTCAGTCATTTCAATATCCATGCGAAGCCACTAACTCATTTCCTAAACAATCCCTCCTACCATTTGTCCACTGTCCTGTTTTCCATTACTCTGCTTCTGCAGACCAGAGTGTTTGCAGGAACTGCTCACGTTCAGGGTGGATCTAATGAGATGTTTATCCTCTTGTGTCTCTACCTGTCAATCTGTTACTGTACATGTGACAAATGAGTGTCAGAAGTAGGGAGTGTGTTACAGATAGAAAGAAGAACAATATGCCATCTCCAAAGTACTCATAGGGAAATAGACTTGTGATATTTTGTACAACAGAAGGAACATGGGTTAGGACTTAACTACTTGATTTAACTCAATAGTTGAAGTTCAAAACATGCCAGAATTTCATACGCCAACTCATCTCTGTTTATTTGACCTAGCAACAGCTAAACCATTTTCTTTTGTGTTAGTCTGATCTTCCTGCCTAGAAATGGAGTCAACATCTGCTACTAAGGGTACTTAGCCCAGCCACATATGACATGAAACAAGAATCACGGACACAATGACTCATTAAAGGAATTTTGAGGTGTCATTACTGGAAAGATAAGGAAAGCATATTAAGAGCCCAGAAACAACAAATACTTCTACTTGTAGTGAGCTGATTTCAGTCAAATTTTTGGAAGCCATAGATGAGACCATTAGCTGAGGTATTGAGAAAACTAGAAGAGAACTGAATGGCTCTTGAGAGAAGGAGCTGATTCGTGGAGGTGTGACAGATAATCTAGGTGTCATTACAGACACAATCTACACTTTGCTTCTTCCTGCTTTCTATCCCAGGAAACCGAGGTCAGTGGGCTGCTGTAGATAGCCCCTTGCCCCAGGACTTCCACAGCTAGAAGATGGGCAAGAGATGGTAGAGATTAGGGTGTTCATTCTCTCAGCACCATTCCTGCTGAGCTATGGTGATAGAGTCGGGGGCCCTTTCCAGAAGCCCAGAGCCTCCTGTCCTGAGATATGCTCCTATTGTTGTAGTAGGTTCATCATTATCAGAGTCTAGAACCTTTGAGGCTAACAGGTAGAATGGCTCTCTGCTCTTAGTGACCCTGGAGGCTCCTTTGTCCCTGTGGGGTTCTTTTTGCTTATTTACATCATGCATGTATGTGGAATAATTGGCTTGAGTAGATTTGTGTCTTGCTGGGTCCTTTACTTTCACAAGGACACAGATGCCAACATTTAGAGACTAGAGGGATAGATGACAGGTGATTACTGGCTCAGTTTCAGAGTCTCAGAGGCTTTTGGGACTATTGAAAATCATCTCAGGAGTAGGTAACTCACTCCACTGAGAAAGTGACGAGGGAGCTGGTGCCAAGCAGTGTTGCACACCTCCTGCATCAGACGGCTCCACTGCTCATGTGGTGTTCCAAGTAATACAAACATTTTCAGCAGAACTCAAAAGCCAACACTGAACTGGTGGTAGGAGCTGGACAAGATAAAACATGGAGGTGTTGGGGAAGTCGTTTTTGTAGGACTGCTAATTAGTCCGGGTCTTTGGAGCTGCCCACACTACTGTTGGTGTAATGACACTATTATTTAAGAGGTCAGTGAAAATCTTAGAAGATCTTGTAATTGTATATTTCCTTTGTTAGCTAATTTAAGATCTGTGCCTTGGTTTCCTCAACGATAGGCTGAGGCTAATGGTAGGTACTTACATGAAGGCAAGTTCTGTTCCAGCTGGTGGGAACACAATCTTGACAGAGATGTGGTGACGGATTTTGGAGCACAGCACCTGGTTCTTCATTCAGTAGTTACAAGTTTGTGAGATGCATTCTTTGTCATCTACCCTATGGCAAAAGCATGATTTGTTTTTAAAAGTCATATTTTCACAGCAAAACTAAGCAGCAGGTAGCCTTAGTGGTAAGTGGCTTAGATGAAAAAGACTCAGCTATACTTTTCTTTCTAAGAAAAACAATAAAATCTTTCTCAGACTTTGGGACTAAGTGGGAAGGTGGGTGATAAACAGCCACCCCTTATGGTGTCAACAATTTTAATGATGGAATAGCCTTTTTAGCATTGTTCTAATTCTGATTGAGCCACAAGAGCCTTTGAATTCCATATGCCTTCATCAAAGATTGTAGATGATTTTAAGACTGCAGAATTAGCTTGTTTATTGCATAAGAAATTTGGATGACAATCCAAGTAATAATTTATTGAAAAACCAGAACTGTGACTCTTTTGCAATTCTTTTGAGGTTTTTTTCCTCTTAAAAATGTAAAAATACATTTTAACAAGATTGTATCAACTGTTACTTGTAGCAGAGGGTTTTCCTGGAAAGATGGTCTAGTAAATACTGTACCTAAAGGGAGTAGAAAACATAAATTTATGTATCTATGATACCAGTTACAGACCTATATAAAATAAGCAGTAATAGTATTACAATGAGAATGGAAAGTTCCATTGTACACATGCTATCAGGAGTAACTCAGTATTAAAATGTAACTAACAACAATCTAATTAAGCTCAGTATTTCCTCTTTGGTTTAGGGTTACTTGTTTGAAGAGATCCATGGCTCCATCCAGACTTTCATATTTGTTCCAACTTGAATTGAAGTCACGACTTAACATCATTTGCAAATTATGGCAAATTATAATGCAATTTAGCATGCTTTCATGACATAATGACTATGTATTTGGGGAGTGAGTGAATTATTAAATCATAGACTTTGAACAGCTCCCTAAAATTGTTATGTCAATGAGTCAGTTTGTTGAGCGTAGATAAGTTGCAATGGGTAGAGTTGAAACAAGATGAAAGGGGCACTAGTCCAATCATATTCCTGTGACATTGGCCAAATGTTTAATCACATAAGAGCTGAAAATCTTGATCAATTGCTTTTGGTTTAATTTTTTCCACATTTATATGATGTAGACAGATCAGTTAACAAAATGATATGTGGGATTCAGTTATCTGTGCATTGTTCTGTGTATAGCAAAGGGAAGTGGAAGTGGGAGGTTAGAAGTGGGAAGGGGAAGAGACTGGAAAGGTGTAAGCGCCTGCACTTGAATGTGCATATGGCGAGCGAGGACCCTCAGTATTTCACTTGAACACATTCTCTCTTCTTCATGTAGGCCCAGACTTAATAATGGTACCAACTATTTTTGCTACATTTCCAAATTGAGCTAGGTAATTAAAGAGGAAGTAAGCTAGCAGAATAAAGAGGTACTTAATTTTGGTGTGTTAAGTAATTGATCGTACTCATCTGATTCATTCATATTTCTAGGAGAATTCTGTGAGCATGGCTACATTTCTGGAACCATTTCAGGGAATGGCCGTATGGTGGGGAGAAAGACATTGTTTCTGCTCTGAGTTTGGTGCAGTTTGCTGATGAAGGACAAATAAATCGATGCAGAGAAATGGGAAGGGGGTAATCACTGAGATGAGAAGAAAACATTCTAGAGAGGCTGTTGATTTCTGCTGGGCAAGGGGGTCTGGTGGCACTGAGGGCCTTCTAGATGAAGGGTGTGCATGATCAGGTATAGAGAGGAGGTCTGGAGAAGCCAGATGCATTTAGCAGCCTCTAGTAGAAGCTTGACTTGGCTGGAGGAAAACTTCAATGAGAAGAGATGTCGCATAGATTGGTAAGGGTAGGGCATGATAGTCTCTGATGGCTTGTTAAGGAGTTAAGACCTCATTTTATAAGCTCAGAAAAGGTTAAAAACCAAGACTTAAACATGATCATGGTTTTATGTTCACAAGTGCCCGAGGTGAGGAAGGATCTGATGGCATATGTGCAGTTGGAGATCAGATGTGAGGAAGATAACCTTAGTGTGTATGAGATGTATTTCATGGACTATCTACTGTAACCCTTATCCTAATGATGAATGGTGGTTACTATTAGTATTGATGCCAGCTTATTGAAGACAGAGAAATCTTTGGGGAGGTTAAATCACTTGTCCAAGAGACATGCCAGGTCCTTCTTCACTGCTGGTTCTTCCCTAGGAGGACAGTATATGGCTCACGTGAGCACGACAGTGCAGCAGCTGAGGGAATGAAGACAGGGTCTGTTGGTCAGAAGATGAATCTAAGAAAGCAAGTTTAATATGTGCAGCCATTTCTTCCTTCTTGTAAGTGTGCCTGGTCTTCCTGTCTGACAGTCCAGAGCTCCAAATTCACTGAATTTGAAGACTATTTTTATTCTACTAACAAATCTAAATTTACAATGGACTAATCCATAAACTCTACTGAAAGTGATAGTAGTCTTGGCTTTTGAAGCCCAAAAGCAAACCAGCATGAAGCCTTAAAGCTGGCATGGGTGATAGGTCTCTGGTGCATCTTCCATGATCAACAGTGGTTTATTTTGTTTCTATCTTAGTATTCACTGTACGGCACCAGAACTATCTGGTTGCTGCATTGTGTCTTTTCCCAAATTTATGACTTGAGGGCAAGGATCATTTTCCAGTTCAGTTCAGTTTCCTAGATATGTGAAGAGTCTGGCAGTAGGTGTTATTTCAAGCTCTGGCAGTTTGGATACATTCTGGTCAGATAGCCAGGTGGAAGAAAGTTGCCATATTACCTCTCAGTGTCAGTGTACCAAGTCCAGTAAGGCCCAGACATCGAAACATCAGAACACAAAAGTAAAAAGGTGTGATTAACATAGTACATCTCTGGGCAATAAAAAAAATGTCTTCAAACAATATGCTACACACAGGTATCAATTCCTCAAAATGAATGTAACTACTATGTATTGCAAATATGCCCTAGCAAAACTATATTCATTTGATTTAAAAAGTTATTCAAGTCAAAATCTGCCCAAGGACACACCACCAGGGAGACCAAATGCCTTAGCAGAATGGGTTTACAGGGGGTGACACAATGTGTCCCCTGATGCCCATATTTCACTTTTGGTGGAATTGTAAAGCTGAAACGGTAAGCGCAGACTGAAAACAAGTCCAGAGGTGGAGTTTGGAGGAGCTCTGATGTTCTCTGGAAGGCATGAGTACTGGAAAGTGGATAATATCTACACATAAGCAACAGTTCTGAAAAGCCGTCCAGAAGAGGCCGCTGTCATTAGTCTGGGAGAGACAGTAAAGGTGTGGGCCACAGCTATAGCAGTGGGAATGAGAAACGCAGTGAACTGTGGGAGAAAAGTAGAATGTGTGAAGGATCCGCTGAGACAGCACCCGTTGTGTAATGGATCTGTGAGTCCCACCTGCAGGAGACAGATTGTATGTGTTAAATAAACTTATGTTTAGGCAAGATATATTGTTTTAGAAACTTCTTACACTGACTTTATTCACCAGACATAATACCCTTGAGGCTTCAAACAGAATGTACATATTTCCTCAAATGGTTAAATCTCTTGAATTTTTTCTTCTCTCTTTAACTAGTACCAACAACTTTGGCCTAGTGACTTCAGTTCTCTGGACAGAATCATGTAACACATGAATAGAGTCAGGTAAAGCTCCTCTCTTGCAGAATCAGGCCCTCAGTTTCTCTAGCCAGAGTATACAGGGTGCCAGTTGGAAGAGAACTTTGGAGTCTTAATTTATTTTAGGGAAAAATGTACAAAAGCATCTATTTGTTTTTGAGAAACTAGACATTTCATTGAAATAATTAATTACTAACTTGGGCCCAGTTAGGAAACGCTGCAACGTGGCTGAGGGCAAGATGACACCTCCCTGTCTGCCGCTGGCCTCGTCTTCATGCACCTGGTGGTGGTCATTGCAGGTTGGGCTGATGCAGTCAGTGCAGGAGACATTTCCGACGTGATGTCTAACTCCCTGACTGCACGCTTGTGCAGAAAAAAGACATCATAACTTTCCCATAGAAAGATGTTTCTACTTAATTTTCAGTGAGTTTTTTTTTTTTGTCTCTCATTAGAATAAAGATTTTATTGTACAGAACAAGAATGTGTACCATGTAAGGGACTTTATGGAGATTGTTTTGCTTAATTCTCACAACAGTTCTGGGGGCAAAGAATTATATTACATGTTTTATTGAATAGTAGTAACAGTGCCCCTGAGGTTATAGGACTTGTGCACAGTCTCATGGTAAACACTTAAGTCAGATTTATTTGATTTCTGAGCTCATGTAATGTTCAGTTATTATGTTTATCATCATCATCATCATCATCATTTTATCACAAACATGGCATTTACTAATCATAGACAATTTATAAAAGAATAACATTCTACCTATAACTCATTACAAATAGAGTAGCTTATTTTCTTTATTTTTTAAACAAGTTTTTTTCTATTTTTCTATTATTATGAATATACTGCATAGATAATTTTATATCATTTGGAAATATTTTACATTTTTCTTTGCAAGAGAGTAAAAAAGAATTTAAATGACATGAAAGAGGCACAAAATAGAAAGAAACATAAGCTGGAAATAGTAAAAAGAGATATTAAGAATTAAGAAACTTCCCAAGCCCAAGAATATGTCAATCATTCTGAGTTACTTTGGAATATTTTTGCAGCTTGAGAGGAACAGCTTTCTGTCACTGCCAATGCCCATACTTAGAAGACACCTGTATCATTATGCAACCAAACTTCCAGAGACACAGTAAATTCCTATTAGAGTAATTTGGCTGCCTTCTGTATCAGTCAAATATTACAATAACTTGGTTATTATGACAGTTGGGTTATTTTCTGTAGATAAGGAAATGGTCACTGAAGAGGGAAGCTGTGTGGACTGCACTTATGAGACTGTAATTAATTATGAGATCTTGCTAAAGTCATGCAAGAATGGAACTATGCAAAAGCTAGAGGAAAAAGATATTTTATTACCTGAATTTAGAAACTCCTTCCAAGAGACATTATGAGATGGTAATCAGAGCCAACTACTCCCCAGTGACTGATAAATTTGAACTAAAGCTAAATAATTATTTTCAAATAGTTAATTATTATAATCTAATGCTCAGCTTCATTGCCTCAATAAATGGATCACCTTATTTCACCCATGCAAATTAGCATGCACTCTGGAATTCAGCCAAGGAAGGCATTAGGACGTGTGAGAACATGACAAGGTTTATATGCCCTTTCTAACAGTCACCTCCCTTTAAGAGCAATGCTTTACTGGTATAAATTTTTTATTTTAGCTGGATATAAAGTATTGTGAATCAAAAATCGACCTGTATTTCCCAAAGTAGAAGTAGCTGAAACACAGTCTGAACCCTATGGGACTGAGTGTGTAAGTGTGTGGTCGAGTGCAGTTTTTGTTGGAAACTAGAAGTGTGTTGGCATATTCAACAGAGAAGGTAGAAATCACGATGACACATGATGTCAAGTGGGGACCAAGCATTGGGCAAATGTCAGGGAAATCTTTTTGATTCTCAGACTGAGAATGAAGTTGGTTCAGGAGGTAAATCCTGTATCACAAACAAACACTGACATGAAATGACTGTATCTTGACACATGTCTTCATATTATCCTAGATTTCTTTTATTTTTAATTTTATTTAAAGAGAAAATAAGCAAAACAAAAAAGGGTAAAAATAATACAGAATTTTAAAAAAAACACTAAGAAATCACTAGTGTATAAGTTACGTACTGTCATATTAGAAATAGTTGTTCAAGTTACAAAATTAAAGCATACAAAGTGGAAATTCAAACAGTGAGACTGTCAACAGTTGTGTTCAAAGATCCAACAAAACTTAGTAATATGGTTATCTATCTTACACACTTAAACATACATGCAGTTATATCCTTAGCAATTACAAATTTTTGGTTTTATTACTCCTACAGTTCTTATTACTTTTTACACTAGAGACACAATGTGATATTTATAAATATGATTCTTATTTATTTCACTTATAAGAATAGTCTCATGTTGTCTTCACTTACCTGTGATGGCCTCAAGATCATCCTTTTTTATAGCTGAGTAATATTCAATTGTATAAAACTACCATATCTTTTTCATCCACTCTGCAGTTGATGGGCATTTTGATTGTTTCCAAGATTTAGCTATTACAAATTTTGCTGCTATGAACATGGGTGCACAAATATCACTGTGGCATGATCTTTTCAGGTTTCCTAGGAAAATACCCAGGAGGGGAATAGCTGGATTGAATGGAACTCCCAATCACATTCTTCTGAGGAATCTCCATAGTGATTTCCATAGTGGCTGCACCAGTCTACACTCCCACCAACAGTGGAAAAGTGTTCCTTTTTTCCCTGCAGCCTAGCCGACATTTGTTATCAGTTGTCTTCTTGATGGCAGCTATTCTTTCTGGGGTGAGATGAAATCTCATTGCTTTTAATTTGCATTTATCGAATGACCAGTGATGGTGAACATTTCTCCATGTGTTTATTTTCCATTTGTATATCTTCATCTGAGCACTGTGTGTTCATCTCAGATGCCCATTTCTGGAGAGGTCTTTGAATTTGAGGGGTTTGATGTTTTTCAGTTCTTTATATGTTCTGAATATAAGTCCTTTGTCTGAGGGGTTGCTTGCTTAAATTCTTTCCCATTCTTTGGGTTTTCTTTTCACTCTGATGGTGATTTCTTTTGAAGTGCAGAAACTTTTCACTAATATGAGATCCCAGTTGTTGATTCTTTGAAGTGTTTCCCATGCAGTTTGCATTTTTTTCATGAATTCTCTGCTTATCCTATGTTTCCAAGACTTCTACATAACTTGTCTTCTAATAGATTTAGTATTTCTGTTTTAAGATTTAGATCCTTGATCCATTTAGATTTTTTTCTGCATGTTGATAGGCATGGGTCTAATTTCAGTCTTCAGCATGTGGGCAGCCAATTTTTCCAACACCATTTAGTAAAGAGGCTATCCTTTTTCCAGTGAACATGCTTAGCACCTTTGTCAAATATCATGTGGCTAAGTGTCTTTGTAGCTGTGTTTGTGTCTTCTGATCTATTCTATTGATCCTTATGTCTTTTTCTTTGCCAGTTCCATGCTGATTTTATCACTGTGGCTTTGAAGTATAGTTTCAAGTCAGGAATTGAGATGCCTCCTGCCTTGCCTTTTTTGCCCAGAATTGCCTTTGCTATTCTAGGTTTCTTCTGTTTCCAAATAAATTTTAGAAGTGTTTTCTCTAGATCTGTGAGGTATGTTAATGGTATTTTGATTGGGATTGCATTAAATCTGTATAACAGTTTTGGGAGTATGTCCATTTTCACAATGTTGGTTCTTCCTAACATAGAGTAAGGAATATTCTTCCATTTTCTAATATCCTCTTCAATCTCCTTTTTACAGTAGTATAATTTTCAGCATATAGGTCTTTTACATCCTTAGGTTGATTCCTAAGTATTTCATATTTTTAGATGCTATTGTGAAAGGCAATATTGCCATATTCTCTCTCAGTGAGTTTTTTTATGTGTATAGGAATGCTATTGATTTTGAGCATTGACTTTGTATCCAGTTACACTTCTTAATTTCTTACCTCTAGTAGTCTTTTAATGGAGGTTTTTGGGTCTTCTACATAGAGTATCATGCCATCTGCAAGTAGTGACAATTTAACTTCTTCCTTTCCTATCTTTATTCCTTTTATTTCTCTCTTATCTAATTGCCCTGGCTAGTATTTCCAGAACTATATTGAGTATGAGTGGTGGTAGTGGACATCCTTCTCTTGTTCCTGATTTTAGAGTGAAAGCTTTCAGTTTTTGTCCATTTAGTATAATGTTGGCTGTTGGTTTGCCATAGATGGCCTTTATGAAATTGAGGTAGACACCTTGTATTCCAAGTGCCTGAAGAGTTTTTATCACAAACATGTGTTGGACTTTGTTGAAAGCTTTTTTGCATCTTTGAGATGACCATGTGGTTTTTGTTTTTGGCTCTCTTGATGTAATGTATTACATTTATAGATTTGCATATGTTAAACCATCCCTGCATTCCTGGAATGAATCCCACTTGGTTGTGATGTATAATCTTCGTGATGATTTGCGTCACTCTATTTGCCAGTATTTTACTGAGAATCTTTGCATCAATGTTCATTAGTGGGATTGGTCTATAGTTCTCCTTTTTGGTTGGGTCTTTCTCTGGTTTTGGTATGAGAGTAATACTTGCCTCCAGGAATGATGTAGGGAGGATTGCTTCCTTTTCAATTTCATTGAAGGGGCTGGGGATTTAGCTCAGTGGCAGTAGCCCCTGCCTTGCAAGTACGTGGTCATGAGTTCAATCCCTGGTACTTATATAAAAAAATTCTCATGTCCCATGTGCAGCTGAGAAGAATGTATATTCTGATGTGGTTGGGTGGAACACTCTGTAAACATCTACTAAGTAAAAAAAAACCCCTATTTCATTGAAGAGTTTATGGAGTATTTGCATCAAAACTCTAAATTTCTTGACGAATTCAGCTGTGAATCCATCAGGACCTGGACTTTTCTTTGTTGGTAAGTTTTTAATTATGTTTTCAATTTCCATAGCTGATATTGGGTTATTCAAAATTGCCAGATCTTCTTGGTTGAGCTTTGGTAGTTCATATGTTTCTAGAAATCTGTCCATTTGCTCTGTGTTTTCCACTTTATGTGAGTAGAGATTTTCAAAGTAGGTATTCATGAACTTTTGAATTTCCATGGAATCTGTAGTAATTTCTCTCTTTTCAATCCTTATTGTATGAATTTGGGCTTTTTCTTTATTTTCTTGATAAAGTTAGCTAGAGGTTTGTCAATTTTGTTTATTCTCTCAAAAAAACCCAGCTTTTTGATTCATTAATTCTTTGTATTGTTTTTTGAGTTTCAATTGCATTGATTTCTGCTCTAATCTTTATAATTTCCTCTCTTCTATGAGCTTTGGGTTTAACTTGCTCTTCTTTTTCTAGAAGCTTGAGATGTAGCATTAGGTTGTTTATTTGTTCTCATTCTGTTTTCTTGCTATGACAATATATTGTTTTACATTTCCCTCTTAAGACTGCTTTCATTGCATCCCACAGATTACAGTATGTTGTGTCTGCTTTTTCATTGAATGATAGATATTGCTTTATTTCTTCTTCAATTTCATCTGTAGCTTACTGGTTGTTCAGAAGGTTGTTATTTTAGTTCCATGTATTTATGCAGGTTTTGCAATTTCTTTTGCCATTAATATCCAATTTCAGTGTGCTATGGTCACATAGTATGCATGGGATAATTTCAATACATTTGCATTTACTTAAGGATGTTTTATGAGATAATATACGGTCTATTTTGGAGACTGTCCCATGCACAGCTGATAAGAATGTGTATTCCGATGTTGTTGGGTGGAACACTCCATAAACATCTACTAAGTCCAATTGCTCACAGGTATGATTCAGTTCTATTATTTCTTTGCTGACATTTCATGTCCATTAGTATTTGTCTTATATAGTTGGGTGCTCCTGTATTTGGTGCATATATATTTATAATTGTTGATTCTAAACTTTGAATTTTTTCACTAATGAGTATGTAGTGACCTTCTTTGTCTCTTTTAATCATTTTAGGTTTGAACTTCACATTGTCTGCAAATAGAATAGTTAGCCCTGCTTTTTTTCTGGGTTCCTGTTGCATGGATTACTGTTTTTCATCCTTTGACTTTTAATATGAGTTTCTTTTTGGGTCACATGTGTTTCTTGTATACAGCATATTGTGAGATCCTGTTTTTTCATCCACTCTGTCCACCTATTTCTTTTGAAAGATGAATTGAGGCCATTTACATTTATGGATATAACTGCTATGTACTGGCTCAGCTTTGCCATGTTATTTTCTAGCTGTTTGCTTTCTGATTTTCCCCCTTGTTTAATTGTTTGTCCTACCTGGTAGTTTCTTTCTGTTGTTGTTCTGGGATTGCTGTCATTTTATCTCTGTCTAGTATGTCTTTCAATACTCTTTCTAGGGTTGGTTTGCTTGATGTGAATTTCTTCAGTTGCTCTTTGTCATAGAAGTATCTTGTTTCTCTATTAAATTTGAATGAAAGCTTTGCTGACTACATCAGACTGGGTTGAAAGTTGTTTTCTTTCAAGGCTTGAAATACCTTACTCCAAGCTCATCTTGACTTGAGAGTTTGTGCTGAAAAGTGTGCTGTGATTCTAATGGGCTTTCCTTGATAGGTGAGTTGTGTCTTTTCTCTAACAGTTTTTAGTACTCCATTTTTATGCTGCATGTCTGGGATCTTAATTACTATATGTCTGGGTGTAGATTTATGTTGGTTGTGATTGCTTGGTGTTTTTTACGGTTCACTTATCTGGATGTCAGATTTTTTCCCCATGTTTGGGAAATTTTCTTCTATTACTTCTGTGAATATTTTAGTTATGTCATTCACATTCACTCCTTTATCTTAACTGATGCCTATTAGTCTTATACTGTTTCTCTTGGCATCATGTTGAAGCTTCTGGATTGTCACTTCATGTTGCTTTGGTATTTTTAAAAGTTGTATCCTTTCAAGATTGCTAATTGTGATCCTGTCTTCAAGGTCCAAAATTCTTTGTTTTTTAAATTTTATTTAAAGAAAAAAAAGCCAAACAAAACAAAACAGAATAAAGGGTGGCAACAATACAGAATTCCAAGGAAAAAAGGAAAAGAACAACAACAACAAAAAAAAACCACTAAGAAATCATTACTTGACAAATTACATACTAACATCTTGAAATATTTGTTCAAATTGCAAAATTAAAACATGCAAAGTAGACATTCACACAGTGAGACTATTAACAGTTCTGCTCCATGATCTGACAAAAACAGCAATATGGTCATCCATCTTATGCACTCCAACATACATGCAATTATATCAAAAGGGTAAAATTAAACACAACAAAACAGAACAAAGTGGATCACAAGAAAGCAATGTAAGAGAGATAAATTTCAAAGCTAGACAATCAGAGATATTCACTCTCTGTCATTTTGGATCTTTTTTTCTTCCAAATAGTTGTCTGTATTGTCACATACAAGGAATTCACATGAAACAACATAGTATGGAACTGTTATGAACAGGACAAGGAAGGTGTTTCAGGTCTTCAAGACCAGACAATAGGGAAGCCAAGAATGGCTGTCATAGTGTCTCTCATTCTCTCCAAAACAGCTGTCCATACCTTCATATGTGTTGAACTTAAACAAAACAAAACAAGCAAAATTCTATCCTCAGCTTCATTTAAATGGCTTTGCCAGCTTTCAGTAGAATTTTTTTGTTTCTTGAATGCTTCTTTGAGTTTGTTTCATGAATTCTGCTTGTTTTCTATATTGTTCATTCAAGGTTTCAATCAGTTTCCCATGCTCCTGTACTTTTTTATCTATTCCTTCTCTAGCTGCGCTGAGCAACTCCTTTACGAAGGTTGTTATTTCTGTTTGTACATCAGAGATTACTTCTAATTTGATTTCCTGTATAACCTCATGGAGTTGTTTTTTCATTTCACTTGCTGTCTTTTCAGAAGTTTCTGGTGTGTTACTGTTGAAGTCCTCTATTTCAGTGTCTCCTGCACTTGCTCCTGGTGGACTCACTCATGGAAGTGAGTTCTTCTGTTTGGATGAGGGGTTACTGAGTTTCCCTTCAATACTGCATGGTTAATCCACTGTAGTCTGAGGTTCTGAGCGGAGGTGTGGGAACCGAAGATCAACAGCAATACTAGGTCCAGGAGCAATACTAGGTCCCCAATGGCAGCAGTGGGACTGTGGAGGTACGTGTCATGGGCTGGAGTTCCTAGGTCCTGATGTGGGTGGTCAGGACTACAGGGACATGGGAGGGGCCTGGTTCTGGCCTAGCCTGCCCGTGCCACAGTTTGGAGTTTCCAGGTTCTGTGAGGTGGTCTGCCAGATGGCAGGGTTCATGAGAGGAGCCTGGGTCTAGCTCCACCACGTGCCCACCACTGGCTGTAGTTCCTGGATCCCGCGAGGTGGGCTTCTGGGACAGCAAGAGTCATGGGAGTGGCCCAGGGCTAATCTGGCCCTGTGCGTATCACCCTAGATATCTTTTTGCTCTAAGTACTCCAAGTAGGTGAATGTCACTCTTCAAGCATCATTTTATAGATATCATGATGTTGGACTGCTGGAAAAATCTATAACCAATAAGTTAAGTGTAGATAATTGGGTAAGGGACAGATACTCAGGTTGTCATATGGCAAATAAAGGCAGATTATGACCAATATTTTAAATAATAAATGTGAAAGTATCATGCTAAAAATGAAGTTATACTTATAAGAGATATTTTATGGAGTTATACTCATTGGCACCCATCAGTTATAACAGATATTTTTTGGTTAGGTCAATATGAACTCAATCTTCTTTTCAGCCTGCCTACCTTCATATACAGTTGGAATTTAAAACTCAGATTTCATTTTAACTGCCAAATTTGGAACCAAAAATGTTTAGAAACTCTCTTCTTTCTTTCACAGTTGTTTTTCACTTAAGAGTTTTTAAGGGTGACAGACTTTCATGTCATATTTTCTATCATTATTTATATCTTACATTATTATTTTATACTCAAATTTCTATTCCATTTCCCTGATTACAATTCTGATACAATGCCTGGTAGACAACAGTTATTAAAGATAATGTCAATTGGGTAAGAATCAGCAATCACTTTTAAATGCCTTTTTTGTGGCACTTCTTACCACCTTTCCATTTTCTTCTAAAATGTACTTGGAAGATTTTTGGGGAGTTCTTTTTGAAGAAAAGGGGAGACATGTGTTACAGAAGGCCTGGGGTCTGATGTTAATATTGTGATCTATCACATTTTCTACTTTTGGAAAACCAAGAAATCATCAGCAAGATTAAAATAAAATTAAAATAAATTAAAATAAAAGCAAGGATAGACTTTATTTGGGTGCCTAGTAGATTTGCAAACTGGTAGGCAGAAGTTCAGTTGGATAAAGAGCAGGTGTCCTCTCAGTAGTGAAGGACAGATTTTTTAGGAGAAAATAGGGGAAAATGGACTCAGGAGATGCAACTTGTCACATGGCAGATGACAGAGACTGTGATGACCTTCAGTTCCCATCTTTCCTCTCTCAAATGTAAGGTAAAGCTCCTGATAGTTTTTGATTGAGCCTTTTAGTTATATAAGTTGTTTTAAACAAGTTTCAAGTGATCCTGAGTCTACGTACACATTGAGCTAAGATGATTGGTTGCTGTGACTTAGCAGGGCTTTATTGTCATGCAGGAAGTCTTTTGGTGCAGTCAGAGCTGATCAGAAGTCCTCTGTCTGAAATGCAATGGTCAGTCTTGCAGCCATATCCTTTTTCCTATGTCTTCAAGTTAAAGGTGGAGCAACTTGGCCCTGCAAGACATAACGCAACCCCTTGGGTGTAATTCCTGGGGCTCAGAGAATTTCTGCTCTTTTTTTTAAAAGAGAATAAAACAAAATAGGGCAGAACAAAGCAGATCAGAACAGGACAACATAAGCAACACAACACTTCACAATAAGACAACCAGACATTAACAGTAGCTATCAAAATATCTCTTTCTCTGCTATAGTTGAGCATAGTTTCAAATACAATAATATCAAACATAACACAATAGTATAAAACCATTCAAGAGAATGAAAGAATTACAGGACTTTCTGAACTGAGACTGATCAGTGGCTACTATAATATCTCATTTTCAATAAAAAATTTGTATATAATATAACATATATTAAAATCCCAATAAGATACACCATGATAGAACCATTGGTAATAGCAAAGTAGAAGCATGGTAGGACTTCTAAGCAAGACGATATTAACTCAGCAATGGCTGCCATAATGTTTTGTTTTCTTCAAAACAGCTGTTCATACAATCACACGTAATAAAGTCAAACAAAACAGAATAAAACCATTCCAAGGGATGAATGAAAACATTGAAAGGCTTCAAAGCAATGAAATGGGAAATCATGATTACCATAAAATCTTATATATTCTTACCAACTCTCATACTAGGGAGACTATACGGTATTTATACATGTGAGTTTGGTTTATTTCACTTATGAGTATGGTCTCAAGTTGTGTCTGTTTATTTATAAATATCTCAATGTGATCATTCTTTATAGCTGAGTAGTACTCCATTGTATAAAAATACGGCAATTCATGAACAAAACACAAACTGCACGGGAAACACTTCAGAGGATCAACAACTGGTATCTCATATTATTGAAAAGTTTCTGCACTTCAAAAGAAATCACCATCAGAGTGAAAAGAAAACCCACAGAATGGGAAAGAATTTAAGACAGTAACCCCTCAGACAAAGGACTTATATCAAGAACATATAAAGAACTAAAAAACATGAACCCCCCCAAATTCAAAGACCCTCTCCAAAAATGGGCATCTGAGATGAACACACAGTTCTCAGATGAAGATATACAAATGGCAAACAAATACATGGGGAAATGTTCACCATCACTGGTCATTCGAGAAATGAAAATTAAAACAACATTGAGATATCATCTCACACTGGAAAGAATAGCTGCCATCAAGAAATCAACTGATAACAAATGTTGGCGAGGCTGTGGGGAAAAAGGAACACTGCTCCACTGTTGGTGGGAGTGTAGACTGGTGCAACCCCTATGGAAATCAGTATGGAGAATTCTCAGAAGACTAGGAGTGGAAGCTCCATTCAACCCAGCTATTCCCCTCCTGGGTATTTTTCCAGAGAAACTGAAAAGTCCATATCACAGTGATATATGTGCACCCATGTTCATAGCAGCACAATTTGTAATAGCTAAATCTTGGAAACAACCAACTGCCATCAACTTCAGAGTGGATGAAAAAGATGTGGTATTTTTATACAATGGAATATTACTCAGCTATAAAAAGGATGATCTTGAGGCCTTCATAGGGCAATGGGGACAACTTGAGACTATCCTCATTAGTGAAATAAATAAGAATCATATTTATAAATATCACATTGTTTTTCTAGTGTAAAAAGTAATAAGAACTGTAAGAGTAATAAAACCTAAAATGTGTAATTGCTACTGTAAAAAAGAGAGGAAAAGAAAGTGCTCTAAAAGATATAACTGCATGTGTGTTTAAGTGTGTAAGAAAGATGACCATATTACTGTTTTTGTTAGAATGTTGAGCAGAACTGTTAACAGGCTCAGTTTTTGAATGTGTACTTTGTATGTTTTAATTTTGTAACTTGAACAACTATTTCCAATGATGACAGTATGTAACTTATCAAGTGGCGATTTCTTAGTATTTTTGTTTTTGTTTTTGTTGTGGTTGTGGTTGTTCTTTTTTTTCTTTTTTTTTTCTTTCCCCTTCGGAATTCTGTATTGTTATTACCCTCTTTCTGTTCTGTTTGGGTTTTTTTCTTTCTTCTTCCCTTTAAATAAAAAAAAAGTACCGCAACTTTTTTATCCATTCCTCAGTTGATGGGCACTTAGGTTGTTTCCAAGATCTGCTATTACAAATTGTGCTGCTATAAACATGGATGCACATATATCACTGTAGTATGATGTTTTCTCTGTGGAGGTCAGTCTGGAGATTCCTCAAAAAGCTGGGTTTGGAAGTCCCATTTGACCCAGCTATTCCACTTCTAGGCATATTCCCAGAAGAACTGAAAATATCTGCTCTCTTTTGACCAATCCGTAGCCATCTGAACTTTGACTTCTGCTCTCCTTAGTTGATGAGATAAGATAATTGATGTGAAAACACTATACAGCAGTAGACCTTTTAGAAGTTGCCACTTGTTGGATTAAATGTCTAGGATCTAATGATTGCTTTGCTGAATTGTTTATGAGCCTGTATCATTTGTACAGAATTAGTTTAAATTCACATTAATATATTTTTTAACAGTATGCATAAAGACATTCATTCTACAGTCCAGATTCAAATCATGTTAGCGCTGGAAATGGTTGCATGAATTCCCTGAGAAGTCATAGACAGTACCACAGTCTGGGTGGCTCAATCGCAGAAATTTATCTGTCATGGTGCTATAAGCTGCAAGGTCAAGATCAAGGCACTAGGTCTGGCTTCCACTGAGGACAGTCTGCTTGGCTTGCTGGTGACTGCCTTCTTGTTGTGTCCTCCCAATGCCTTTTCTCTGTCCACACACACTCCTGCTGTATTTTCCTCTTTCTATAAGCACAGTAGTCACATTGGTTTGGGCTCAAATATTGAGATCTTATTTAACCTTCACCATTTCTTTGAATAGTGACAAACAAAATTGAATTGAGAATTAAGGCTTTAATATCAGAATGGGGAGTGGGGATACAATTCAGTCCAAAGCAGCTATTTTATGGCTAAATCCAGTCCTCAAATTTGGTTGCTGAGGAATCTCATGTCTCAAAATGGAAATTCCCCAGAGAATCAGTAAGGACAGGGACAGTTGCTGTATCTTTGGCACTGACTATGGCACCCTCCCAGTTTTCTTTCCATGTTTTCATTCTTGAGCTTCTGTTCAGTAGTGTACAAGTGACGTATAATCCTTTGAAGAATTGATTTCCATTCTCAGATCTTCAGGAATGTGAGTGCAGAGAAATAAACTGATTTTGTAATATACTAGATGATATTAAATTCTGCATTTTGATAAGATTTAATAAGATATCACAAATGTAATAAGATATTTAATAAGAAATTACAAGTGTAATAAGATAATAATAATATAGCTTGTGAAGCTTTTTTTTTACTTCTAAAAAATGATGTGCATACTGCATGTGTAAGTATGTACTGCCCAGGGTGTATATCCACATGTGTGTTCACATGTCTGTGGGCGTGGGTTTATGTTATAAAAAGGAAGATTTGGACATTATGTCTTTTTAGTTTTTTCACATATGGAAAATATGAAAAAGGCAGAAGAAAGGTAGAAATAAGAATAGTGAATTTTACACAATTAAAGACCTAGTAATCTAGTAAATAGACATGGTTCTTTGAAAAGCTAAGACAATCTTAATTAGATGATTTGATGATTTGTCTGAAAGTAGGCCTGCTCTCTGGATTTGGGGTGTGGGAGCTCTCATGTGACGGGTGGGTGGTGCACTCCCTGCCTGCTTCCTCATTTCCTGGGACATCAGGCGACCATGCAGCCAAGGTGTCCGGCCACCCTATCTCCTCTGCCACATGACAGGTGACAGGGAATGTGATGATCTTCCAGTTCCTATCTTTCCTCTCTCAATGTAAGATAAAACTATGAAGCATTTCTATAAATGCTATGAAAGGTAAAGCATAAGTTTTAATAGAAGCTGTTGTGAACTACTAGATGCCCATGCTCCTGTTTCTCTTCCATTCCTTTTTAAGATTTTTAGTTTTCCACTCACCCATGCTGCTAAGTATGGAAATGTGACTAAGCTTTTCAGATGGCAGGAATGCAGAAGTAATGGCTGGCACTCACACACTCACTTTTCATAATGAAATAAAATGTACAATCTGAGGATGACAGAGTAAACAGTGGGAGGGAGCAGTGTTTATCCTTATGGATTTTAGGAAGCTCCTTTGTTTATCTGTATCAACTCAGCAGAGAAAGGATGAAGGAAAAAAAGAAAACAATAACTGACATTTCATTTATTGTCATTACTTGGCATTTTGCAACACAGGTGTCATGGTTTATGAGGGTGGCCCCCAAGCCTCATGCATTTGCATTGTGCATTTGTGATTGGTTCACTGTCTAGGGCTTGGATTGATGGTGTCAATCCCGCCTAGGTGCTACACCCACCTAGGGGTGGAGCCAGCATATAATGTAATGGCAGGAAGAAGGTGTATCTCTCTCTTGCCAGTTTCCACTTGCTCTTTGCAGCTGCCATGAAATGTGGCCCTACCATGCCACCCTGCCTTGGAGCCAACTGAGTATGGACTGAAATCTCCAAAAACTGTGAGAAATAAATCTTTCCTTTCCCAACTTTGGGCATCAAGTATTTTGTCTCAGCAACAAGTAAAAAGTAACTAAGACAACAGACAAACAAAACTTAAATTCAGGAGCCTGTTAAATGGAGAGTAGTTAAAGGCCTAGGAGGAGATGTTTGTGTGCCTTTCCCTACAAATGCAGAATATTTTAGCTTCTTTGCTTCATTGGGCTTCTTTGCTTTAGTGGGCTGGGACTAGCATAAAGTCATCTTTTACTGTACACTTTAATGAACTTTCAAGTGGCAAAACGTTTTTCTCCATAGGAGTTTATTTTCTTGCATAATGGAGACCTAGAGATTGTTTACTGAGACAAGCATTTATCATATTTTCTTCTTAAAATTGTGGTCAAATAGTTTTGTTTAAGGAAAGACAATTTGACCATGTGTTCAGTCTTGCTGATAAATGAGGGATGTCTCTAGCCTTGGCAAGGTTCCCTTCAAAGATCCTATCCCATTTATCTTTGGTTTGTTTGATCTAATACTGAGAACAAATAGTCAGTGCTAAATTGATCAATTTATTGTGTCTGATGATGTAGGTATTATGCTTAGAGGATTATTTAAAACAATCTGGAATGCACTAGAAACTTCTTTAAAATGTTTCTAGTGCTTGAGCTCCTACCATTCCATCTGTATTTCTGCCAACTGGAAAAAGGATGAGGCAAGGAACGTCACTTTAAAAAGTGACACTTTACAACAAAGTTACTGGAAATTATGCCTGATAATTTTGCAATGATGCTTGAAAAATAGACTTTCTTACCACACTAAAATTTTTTATATTTAAATTGCCCTTCATCAATACCAATGCTGATATCATTTAAAATAGTATTTTGTTAGAGATTAACAGGCACTGACTTCTGTTAAGGCTTTTTCTATCACCTTATTTAAGTCTTTGCAGATTATATCACTATGCTACACAAAAATACTGTACAGTACATTTGCTCTTTCTGTCACTGATTAAGTAGATTAAACTGTCAATATCCTCAAATTCTTGAGTAGCCGTAGTTGTGGAATAAGACTGATAATTGTGTTTATAATGATACCAAAGATGCACAAGGCAACAATGACTAAATTCTAACACTAATAAATGGACCAATTAGTGAAGAAATACTTAAAATAATTAGCTTCTCTTTTCTTCCTGTATCCAGGTGTTGAACTTTGTTCTCAGAGCTTCTATCTCCACAGGAGGGTCTGCCTGCTATAAGTAGTGGCAGCAAGATGGTGTCTCCTACCGAGAGACACTTGTACCACTTAAAGCTGAGAAAGATGCACTAATGAGGGTGGGCACTTCTGCTGTGAGAATGTTTGTGTGTCTAAATATATCTCACATCTGCACAAGCACTGCAGACTCTCAGCATGGTTTAGCTGCAGGCTTTGTAGGGCTTTCCAGTGAGCATTTTATGAGAAACCCTTGACATGAAGTTGAAAATCCATGTTGAGGCTACTTCACAAAAATAAATAAATAAATAAATAAATAAATAAATAATAAATTGACAAAAACTTATGTGTGAAGAAATTGGCTAATCACATAAAACTTACTTTTTTTTTCTTGTATCATAAGAAGTACTTTAGGGTAGACTTAGTTTCAAATTAGG
>PVJX010026701.1:0-25557 GCA_004027295.1 Dolichotis patagonum
AAAAATGAGATATTATAGTACCCATTGATCATTTTCTGTTATTTGGTTCAGAAAGCCCTGTAATTCTTTCACTCTATGCATGGCTTTATACTATTGTGTTATGTTTGATATTATTGTATTTGAAACTATGCTCAACTATAGCAGAGTAAGAGATATGGCATTAGATACTGTTGATGTCCAGTTGACTTAATGTAAAGTACTGTGTTGCCTATGTTGTCCTCTTCTCATCTGCTCTGTACTGCCCCCTTTTGTTTTATTCTCTTTCAAATCAAAAAAAAAAGGAGATAAAACATGTACATGTGACAGTAAGGACAAATGCCCACAGATAGGCACCAACCTAACATGTTATAAGGAATAAAAAGGTCTTTGAGGGAAAATAGAGGTGGTAGAAGGAAAAGGTGACAGAAGATTAGATGGAGAGTGAACAAGGCCAGATCTCAAAGCTTGAATTTTAAACCACAGTTTCTCAATCTTAACACTATTAACATTTTGAATCAGACAATTCTTTAATGTGGAGAGCTTTCTGTTGCATTGTAAGGTGTTTGGTAGCATCACTGGACTCTATCCTCTAGATATCAGGAACATGGCCTACTCCTCCCCACCACCCCACTGTGTTAATCAAATATGTTTCTAGACATTGTCAAATATCATCTGGTGGTATAACAGCCTTTAGTTGGGGATTGCCACTTTCTATGAAGCAGAAAGCAGGGCATAAAATCATTGCACTGTGTTTTCTGAACATTGCTATGACAGGAATAGATTGGATCAGAGGGAATAGAGGGAAAGCAGAGAAATCCATTAAGTAGTTTGGATCAGGAAGGAATTGAAGAGAAAAGAAGACACATTCAAGAAAGATAGAAGTGAGGACCAAAAGAACATTCTAGTAGGTTATGGGCAGGGGTGCACAAAAGCTAGAACTCACAAATATACTTCTTTGTGTTTTAATTGAATGACAGTACCCTTTCTCAAAGTGAGAGGAGGAAGAGGTTTGGGGTACTGACTAACCATAGGTTCTTTTTTAAGCATGGAAAGTTTTAAATATGTTGTTTATCATTGCCAAAGAGCTGCAAGAGAGTGGATGTATATCTTAATTTAATGCACTAAGGAAAGTTCAGAACTGGCAGTAAAAACTGGGCAATCAGCCTACAGACAGCACTTAAAGCTACAAGGTCTGATGGCATCACCTCGGGACACCATGCAGACAGTGAAAGGGTTCCTTTTTCTTATTTAGTGAGTTACCACTACATATACTTCACCTATTTCAATTTAAGTTTCTTACCATTTTCATCATTTAGAGGATGGTTTTAATATGAACGTTAGTTGTCTAGCTATTGTGATAACTGAACTCAGCCAGTGTTTCCTCTATTTATTTTTAGTTAAGGGCCATATTTTAAAAATGTCCTCTTTGTAGGGTGGAGGTGTGGCTCAGAGGTAGAGTACTTACCTAGCTTGTGTGCAGCCCTAGGTTCAATCCCTGACACTACACAAAATAGAGATATTCTCTGTTACCGTAAGTCTATAGGAATATCCATATGCTAGACCCTACGACAAGCTTAATCACTGTCTCTAGCTCTTTCTCGAGTTGTAACCATGGAGGAAATCCACAAGGAGCCAAATGGAGACCAAATGTACATTAACAAAGGGTTAATAACACCCGTCATACTAAGCTTGCTACTACAACACTCAGCTTGACTCTGAGGCCTAAATAGGTTTCCCTTGGTGCAGAGCATTGGAACATTGGACCTACCAAGAAAATAATAAATATTCTTACTCAGTAAGGTGCTCCACAGATCCATCAAGAATAGGACAGAGACAAGAAGAAGAAGAAGAAGAAGAAGAAGAAGAAGAAGAAGAAGAAGAAGAAGAAGAAGAAGAAGAAGAAGAAGAAGAAGAAGAAGAAAGAAGAGGAGGAGGAGAAGAGGAACAGGAACAGGAAGAGGAAGTGGAACACGAAGAGGGAGAGAAAGAGGAGGAGGAGGAAGAAAAAAAGAGCTGGAGGAGGAGGACAGAGAGGCCAAAAATAACAGGACAGGAGTCCTCCCCAGACCTACCTCCACCAAGCAAGCTCCAGCCATAATCCAGTTGTACCTCTCGTACAAAAGTAAGAAGAAGAGAGACCATGCATTCCTTACCTATCTATGTCATGGTCTGTGTAGGAAAAACTGTGAGGTTGTCCCTGCTTTTAGTTCCTAGTTCTGGGAATCAAGCACAGGCCCCCTTTCAGACAAGTGCTCTATCACTGAGCTTCATCCCCAGCCTTTTCCCTGCTTTTAAAGCAAACCCTAACCTCTAGAAACTGGATTTCACCAGGGGGATAATAGACTCTTGGCTATCAGGTTAATTTTATTAATTGTGCCTCCTCTTTTAGAGAGAAACATGTAGAAGCTAGAGAGAAACATAAAAGGTGTCCCTCGGGTACTTCCCAGAAAAGATAGGACAGGTGGGATACATTTATGGGCCATGGAGGGAATCTAAGTAAGGGAGAAAAGCATTCTCCCACTTGAATCAACATAAATTTTCTAGTACCAATTTCAGAAATCATTATGCTTTCACGTTTTCTACTAATAAATAGCATGCAAACATCTTCACCCCATTCATCATCAAGACTGAAGAAGCTTGATGAGCTGAGGGTGATGGACGGGAAAGGCTTGAGGCGTCTCCTGAAGTGAACATTTCTATGAACAAAGTAAAATCTGACTATTGACTAACACACTTCTGCACATGGCACAGGCCCTTGGAATTTCCTTAAGGTTCAGGTTAGACTCAATCTATTTTGCTCATCAGAAGCCATAGACAGAATAACAGCAGTGGATCAAACCTCCCCAAACTGTCTCTTGGGCACAAGGTACTCTGTGAAGTCCCAGCAGGGAAAGGATATAAAGTTCTGCTCCACCTCCCAGAACTAGTCAGAAAAATCACTATGATACCTTTTAAAACAGAAATTGAGATGGGTATCTTTTGAATGCTGTAGCAAATGGCATTACTATTCTTTGTAATACCCAGTTCCCCTTTCTGTGATTATATATCACTCTTCGTGACATCAGCTTTTACTATGTGACTTGCTTTTAGTCCACTACATGCTAGCAGAATTGGTATTTGTCATTTACAATTAGAAGCTTTTAAGCAACACCATGTGGTCACTGGCTCTATTTACTTCACTCACAAGGCCATCAATGCCCCAGTTAGAGATGTGGCTATACCATCATTCTAGGGACCATGACAATGACATGCAGTAGAGCTTCACCTAACCCATGACAGACACATAACTTGAAAAAGATATAAACCTTTATTGTGTTAATCCATTTAGATTTGGGGATTATGAGTTACCAAAACAGAGCTTAGCAATGCTAACTGATAAAGGCGTGATCCTAGAAGTTCGAGTCTCTTCGGTGACCAAGAGCTGGCAAACAAGCCCACCTGAAGCAAACACTTTTTTGATTGAGAACATGTAAAAGATTTTTCTTCTTAATGCTAAAAGAACTTGAGTGACATCATCCAGGGAGAGTAAACTGACTTGAACAAGAAGTTTATTAGTTAAAAATAAGATCTGCAGCAGTAGCAGAGCCACAATTTCAGAAATTCACAAAATAAATATTTATCTCTCAAAATAAAAAAATAAGTATTTATTTCTCATGCATATGCATCAAGGCAAGTTGACTACTCTCCTGGGTAGTTCTCTAGGTAGCAGCTCGGGGATCAGTATTGTCCCTAACTGGTGGCACTACCCTTTTGGAAACTTTTACTTTTAGCCATATAAAGAAACAGCACATGGAGGATCTCACAAGAAACGTATTATGAGAAGACCAGGAAACAGACATGTGGGCCCATGTTCTCATCACATAATTCTTCTCATCGCATAATCTAGGTAGAACAAGGGCTGGAAAATGAACTCTTCTTATGTGTCCTGGAGGAACACAAAATGGTTTCCTGAACAGTTATACTTTATCTGCCATAATAAGGTAGTATGTTCAGAGAAGAGCGGTATAAATACATGTTAAATGAGGAGAGGCTTTTAAAAGGATATATTGCCATTTGAGCAGCAGCAGTGAACAGGGAATACCAGCTCCAGTCTGTCAGATACATGAGTTAATGGAACACCACCAGATCTTGGTGCTGGTCAGTTTATACCCCAGGATGTGTCTGCATGTGGAATCAAAAGAGCTTTCTTTTGACTTTGAGTCACAGGGATCAAATGTAAGCAAAGAAGCACTGCAGAAAACCAAGGGGACATGACCGGCAAGGGAACTACTGAGGCAGTAGGCCAGTATTGCTAGAGAAAAGTGCAGGGCTGGTCTTCAGCAGCAAATTCAAGTGGCGGTAGGACTAACAAAACCCCAGTGTGCTGCATATCTAGCACTGGAAAGGGGCTGAGTCCTTCCATGCTCCAAAAAACTTTGACATTCTTAGGGAATTTAAAGGGAAGCTCTTCAAAACACAATGAATAGCAGCTCAAGCAAGTAATTAAAAAGCAAAATATCTCATATTTTATATGAGATGCCGAGCAATTCATTTGGTTAACTGAAGGGAACTGCAGTATGGGAGTAATGGAGACAAGAGAGTGAGAAGAGGTTCAGAATGGAAGAAATCTGCCATGGAAAACTCAGCACTTCACTTTCACTACTTTTATTTTTGGAGGAATTTTTTTTTATTTTTAGTCATTAATCTCCAGTCTGCAGCAGTTTGAGCAAGGTAAGTCAGCTGGCCACAGTAGGACCCACAGAGATGGATAGTTTTATGTGAAGCATGCTACAAAATTCAGGGTCTAGAGCACAGGGCAGCATTTCTGATCTGAGTATTAAGACACAGATAGGGTAGAGGGGTGAAAGGATACTCTTTCAGTACATAATTAAAGTACTTGTGTGACTGTGGGCGTCTCATCAGACTTCCTCCATAACAGGATCTACATGTGAGAACACTTTCAAAAGTTGACTGTGGAACTTTGCTAGAGACAGAGCAGCAGGTGGGCAGCCAGCCAACCAGCCCCATGGGACTGAAACCGAGGCTCTGAAGCTCACTGGGCTCCTCACAACCTGCTTCGTTCGCTCAGCCCACTCACACACAAACCCTAGCGAGGTGCTTCTCACCTACGGGTTGCCCCTACGCAAACCCCAATCTGATGTAGTAGGAAGAGGCCTTTACCCAGAGACCCATGGGCTCAAACACACCTCCTTCATGGGAAAATGGCTTCTCTGCTCAAAAGCATGACTTTCCCATGGGAACTATCAAATTATTTTCTCTCACTAAAAGAGAGGAACCATGAGCTTGTTAATTAAGAAAGCTGAATGCTCTTTCCTCTACTCATCAAATCAACTGTTTATCTATGGTAGTTGCAATTATCTAGCTGTATTTCAGGGTCTCTACCCAACACAAAGCAGCAACTACGGTGACTTTGGTCTTCTTGGTCCCTGAACTTTGTTGACAGGGCTCCAACTCTCTGGAGATCACCTTTTGCCTAGTATCCCAGTGCATCCTGTTTCGCTGGAAGAGCTTGTTTTTACTAAGCTAAGAAACATCCCTCGACAGCTCATCATTATGACAGCTAGCTGTCCACTCCTGCCATTATATTTTCTTCCCCAACTTGGAGTTAATTCCCAAAGGAGGTTTAGTATTTTACTTCACAGTGTTTTGCTCTTTTATTTTTTAAGAAATTCAAGAATGAGACGGGCTTATAAAGCATTAGTGTGACACCATATCGACTCCTGACCATTCCCCAGGGCATCTCTCTTTCCGCTTCGTGCAAGTTTGGTTCCTTCTGTTTAACCTCTGTTCAAGAATAACTCTCTCCAGTTAGCCAAGAGGATCTTAATGCAAACAGCATGCCTGCCTTGACCTGGTATGGCAGACTTTATAAGGCAAGCATCAAATTAAACTTTTGGACACTATAGTTAAATGGTCTTTCTTTATATTGGACTGGCCCCGGGGATGAACAGATGAATGAGGCACTATCTCCAACTTCAAGTAGCTCTATATCTGTTAGGCAGACAAGCCAATGAACAGGCAACTTCTTGTGTGAACATGCTGTTAGGATGCTTTCTAGACTACAGAACAGAATAAGGACAGTTCTTGGTAAACCATAATTGTTGGAAAGAACCAAGAAGTCCCCAGCTGGGATTGGGGCAGCACCCTATGAAACCTTACTGCAGATTCAAAACAAACTGGGCCTCAAGGAAAGGGGAAAGCAGATTTTTCATTTGGTTATTTTGTTTTCCCCTCTGACAAGTTGCCAGAATCATTGCTTTCATAAATGCTTGGCTGTCCTAATGCAACTGTGTTTTCTGGGTAGAACCCTAGAGAGTAACAAATCTAATTGCAAAGCAAGTTCCATGAAAATCAAAACATGAGCTGAAGTAATTTCACTGTATCGGTACACAAGTAAAACACCTAGGATAATAAACTCTAATGTGTACAAGCAATAATAATAGATTAATATTACACAAAACTTCTAAGTAGTTTAAGGTTCAAAAAGCCAGTGGGTATTTTATTACAAAAAACACCTAGGTTCTTCAGAAATTTCCCGTGGTCAACTACAGAACCAAGAGGGCCACTTTTATTATTTATGCACATCATAAGTCTAGGAAACAATAAAGTATGAACTTGACCTTAAAGCCTTTCATGCATCTTTGTTTATTCCTTCCAACTTCTTACGATGTAGGGACTCTTATGGAAATAGGCATATTTGGGGATACATGGCTGTAAATGGACTTGAGGAACTCTTTCTGATTTATCTGCAGGCAATTGAAGATGCCAACATTTTCCCAGACTGGTAGAATGGTGTGCAAGACAAATGATGGATGTAGCTAGGAGGAGAAAGGATAGTATTGATCAAAGCACACAACACAATTCAGATTACTCAAGCTTATGAAAGATCCCTGGAATATTGACCTTTGAAATTCAACTGTCATCCTATAACCCCACAAGGAGCTTATACATTGATGCTAAGTGACTTTCCATAGCCAATATGGGGTCTCTTTTAGACTACATCTCACTTCTCAATTACAATTTCTATACTTCTTCACAAATTTCTTCCATTTAATACAGAACATTCTACCTTCTACTACAAAATAAAGGTCAGAGTCAAAACCAAAGAGTTTCACAAAAACAATAACTACCTTGTTCCCCACAACCTCTTTCTACCCCATAACCTTCTCAAAAGGAAAAAAAAATGCAAGAAAGGATCTTGGTTTCAATAGAAATTGATTGAATGTTTTTTCAGTTTCAACACTACTTCTTCTAAACTCTTGGTTTCTAGTGACCTTTCAAATACAAAGTAATTAACTGCTGAAGTTGTAATAATTTAAAAATCTAAATTTAAAGGCCATCCAAAAGTTCTGCCAGTTCTTGTTTATGGGGCATCTGAAGATGAACTTCTGGCAATTCCCAGCCCCAAGCCAGCATTGCTATACCTTACCAGTGCTAAAACACTAATGCATTTTAAATGGTGAAAGAACTATGACTCATGGTCAAAAAGTTTCTCACAAGAATTTTATTCCATGTGTAAAAATCTAGTGAGGAATGGCCAGGAAATGTGTTCGGTTACACAAAGAGTTATCTACAGTTGAGACATACTGGAGATACATGAGAAAATTGAAATGATTGAAATATATTTAACATATGGACATACACAATTAGATTCTGCTGCCTGGATATCCCTAATTGCTCCAGCCTCCCGGAGTAAACTTTTTTAACTACTCAAATAAAATGATACAAGTACCCAAACCACAATTTCCAAACCAAGGGAATTTCTTACCCACAGGAGAGAACTGAAACGATGCCTGTTTCCCCTCCACCAACCCACTGAGCAGCCTGATTCCCTGTGGCACCAGGTTCTCAGATCTTGGACCGATCTCTCCTTCCAATGCTCTTTCCCAACCTGTATATTAACCTTCTTCTTTTTCCCCAAAGCTTAAACCAGTCATGTGTAGCAAAATTTCAATGGAAGTTTAGGAAGGAATATGGCAAAGCTGAGAAACTTATGGGAATATTGGTCACTGTTATTCTAAAGTTCCCCAGCCTCCTTTACCATGGATAAAGCCCTGCACTCTGAGGATTTCCTCAGGCTCCCTGATGGGTGCCCTTGTTGCATTTCCTGACTCTCCAAGGCTCTCCAGTGCCACAGCTTTATTACACAGGGCAATTTCCTTCTTTCCCTTTGCCCCAATCTTTCTCTTTCACTCTCTGATTTGCTATCTGGCTCTCTCACTTGATCTCTCACATTTTGTATTAGGCCATTCATGAAAACACCAGTTGAGGTGATTTTTGTAAGTGAAACACTATTTACTTAAAATGGACTTATGCTACACCCATGAAAGTTAGAAATAACTGCATTAGGTTTTTGCTTTAAATAATATTCTTTTTCTTCTCACCACACACACACACACACACACACACAGAGAGAGAGAGAGAGAGAGAGAGAGAGAGAATGTTCCAGAAGAATAATAGAAACTCAACTATTTAAGACATTACGCATTTATTCCTGACAAATTAATTTAAGAAAATTTGGGAGATTTTATGTGTATGTGTTTTGAGGGGTGGGGTGTCATAGATCATTTCCTTTTCTTTCTCTTTCCTTTTTTAGACAAGTTTTCACTAAGTCATCAAGTTGTCCACACTGGGCTCAAACTTGCTCTTGTCTCAGCCTCCTAGAATGCCAGGGTTACAGATATGGGCCACCATTCCTGGCATAAGACTGTTTTCAATGACAAAGTCCTGTATTTTTAAATAAAGTCCTCTTTTATAGTTAAAAAACAGGAGATTTCTAATGGAGACAGAAGTTTGAGGATAGTCCTTGACATCTTTCTTTCTTCACATCCTCTCTATCTGCAGGTTCTACTTCAGAATATGTTTCCATGTTTTTACTCTTATAATTCCTTCTCCACATCATAGCATAGCAATTTTAAAATCATGCCACAGTATTTCCCTGTTTAAAATTTTTGGCAGTTTCAGTAATACACAAGCCCCTCTCCAGGGCCCTCCAGTACCTAAGCCCACTTTTCTCTCCAATCTCTCCTTGGCACCATCTCCTGCTTACAGCACTCTGTGTGTGCACTAAGCTCACCCTACTCAAGGGCTTAGCTACACGTGCGGGGGCCACTTCCCTTTTATTTTACATGCCTTGGCCTCAAGGGCACCTTTAGAGAATCTTCCCTGAGGATACTTTCTGAAACAGATAACAAAGTTATTCTTCATGGATGTGTAAGCAACAACCTATAAATTACACATGAATCTGTACCCTCAGTGAAATTTAAAATCCACAAAACAGAGACTACATCCTTTTTGTTCTCACTTGAATCCTCTATAAGTTAGCATGATGTAAGATTGGGCTAATAACAGCATACAGGTAAATAAACAAATGAAGCACTTTCTCCTCAGAAGATATTGTGCTGCGATGTTTATACCTAGGTATAGAAATACAACCAAGCACACCAGGATCTTATCTTCAAAAGCAAGGACTAAGAGGTGAATAAATGTCAAAATATTTCAAGAATTCAAAAGATAAAGGTGTGCTAGTTAAGAAAAACCAAAGGCTTTATGCAGCAACACTGATATTTAGATGAACACTGATAGATGAGTATAATCTCAAAGGATGTAAATTGCAATATTATGGCTAGAATGAGCAAAGACATGAACATATAATGTACAAAACATACTTGGCAGGAAATGTATGGAGCAATTTTTCTAGAAGAGCTTAAATAGTTTAAAAGTAGGGCAAGGCAGGTTAGGGTCAGATTTTTGAAAATTGTAAAAACTAGAAAAACTGAAACCTTTTAGTTTTTAAAAAGAATATTGACATAAAGTGGTATATAAGACCAATTTAAGGTATATCTGTTTGCTAGGACTACCATGACAAAATGCCACAGAATAGGTGGTTTAAACAACAGAAATTTATTTTCTCACAGTTCTGAAAGCTGGAAGCCCAGGACAAGAAATCATCAGGGTTGTTTTCTTCTGAGCTCTCTGATCTTAGCCTGTAGATGGCCATCTTGGCTCTGCGTGGTGACATAGTTGTCTCTCTGTGCATACTTCTGCTTGGCATCTCTCTGAGTCTTATTCTCTACTTATTTTAGAAAACCAGCTATGCTAGTTTAGGGCTCATGCTAATAGACTTGGTTTAACTTAACCACCTCTTTAAAAACATTATCTCTAAATAGAATCTTATTCTGAGGTAATAGGGCTTAAACTTTCAACATGGGCATTTTGGAAGGAAACAATTTAGCCCACAGCAGAGGGTGAGGGGCAAGAAAGAATATTTTATTGAGGTTCAGTGTCAAGATAGTGTCCTAGTATCTCAAGATTTCTTTCCTTGGTCCTATGAGCCATAGAGAAGTCTTGGAAGAGCCTTGGGTATTAACAAGTAGAAAAAGCAACTTGTAATATTGATACAGGAAATGGAGTATGATGGTTTCTGATTAGCAAACATTCTCCTTCTTCCTTCTTACAAGAAGTTCTTGTAGAAGTCCAAGTTAGATTTTTAAAATCTGTATCTTTGTTCTATGAAGACAATGAGAAGAAGTCTTTCTATGGTTTTAGTGCCAGGAATGCTTACTTTTCTCCTATATCACAGGTTATTACTTGATGAATTACAAAAATGTTGGAAATAGTTGTGTTACTTTTCTCATCACTGCCTAAACAGATGAACGTCCTACAAATTTAGTAAACTGTAACGCAGAGTGTGTTTTCCAACTTCACTTCATGTGCCCACTATTATTTTGCCATTGTCTCATTTTCCCCACTCTTTTCATTTTTGTAAGCTTTCTTACACCCTCTTTGAACAAGGTGTTTTTTAAGTGTTGAATTACCTCTGTGTAGTTCAAAATCTTGCAAATCATAGTTCTCACTAGATATAGATCCATGGCCATAAAACTGGCAGAAAAGTGACAGCAAGAATGCAAGTAGAAGAGAAAAAGGGCAACTCTCTTATCCTAGGAGCCAGTGTCTCATGGGCAGGTTCTCCCCCGCACCCAGAGTAGCTCCTTTTGATAATCCAAAAGTCACTTGCTGCCAACCCAGCTCAACTGCTGTCATGCACTGAATCATTCCGTCTCTTCCTTTTCTCTCACCATCAACCTCTCATGCTCATTTCCCTGAACTCCTTTTGCTAACACATGCCACTCTGGGTGACAGGCAGAACATAAGGTGTGGGGACCTGGGTGATATTCCAGCAAATCCTGTGAAACCACCAGCTTACATTCTGACCACACCTAACCTTTAGATATGCCCAATCTGGTGCTGAAGTCTGTGTTAAGAATATATCTTGTCTTCCTAAGTAGACCATCAATTTGAAAGGAAGATTCCTAGCTCTTACTCCTTTTGAACTCCTCAGCCACGCTTCTGTGCTAGACACATAGTAATTCATCACTAAATACTTACTAATATCACAAATTACTGCTTTCAGGACCCTTTGAAATGATAGAAAAGTTAGAAATAGCAAAAAATAGCTATGGTTAAGGAAGAAAAGAAAGCTGTAAGTCCAAGAAGTAACCTCAGTTGTGTCTGTGCAGAAGCTTCATTATGAGACCAAAAGAGACTGTATGGGACTGACCACAGCACACTTTCCAGAGAGAGGAAGCCAGGGGAGGAAGGAAGGTGTTGTTCCAAATGCTGCTAGGAGGAACGTTCACCCTTGAACAAGGAAAGCTGATAGTCAAACAAAAACAAAGACGATAGTTTATAAAAGTGAGGAGAACACAGAGGAAAAGAAAAGGGCATGAGAACAGATATTTCCTGAGTACCAGAGCCAGGCAATGTATTAATTTCACATATTAATTAATCTTCTCAACAAACCTGTGAGCCAAGTACACAAAGAAACAGACAGAAAAAAGTTAACAACTTCTATAAACGTGCAAAATTCACCATTATAGAGCCGAGAGCTGATGTCCAACAAATTTGACAAGAAAGCCCAAGCTCCTGATTCGCTGTTGTGCATTAGGCATCAAACAAAGGAAATTCAGACAGTGATGTAAACAGTAGCAGATCAACACATCTTGAGAGAAGGATATTAAAAAGGAAATGTGCAAGGTAAAATTTCAGATCGGAAGATCACAAGCACCAGTCCTATGCAAGGACACAAAGGTAGAACCTTTCTTAAAGGCATCAAACATTTGCATTGTGTCCACCTGCTCCACAAAGTTTGATAATTCAGATAATCTTCCACCTAATTCTTCAAAGAATTCACTTCGAGTTCTCATAAATCTAGAGAACTTAACTTCTAAGTTTTCCTGTTCCAAAGCAACATAACTGGGTACTCCCCTAAACAAAGAAAATTGCTTATTTGTAGAACACATCTCGTTTTTTTTTTTGTTTTGTTTTGTTTTTGTACCGGGGATCAAACTCATGACCTCACGCTTGCCAGGCAGGTGCTTAAGCCACTGAGCTAAATCCCCAGCCCCCCACATCTCGTTTTTAAAAGATGAATCCCCCTGTGCATTCTTCAGCAGCACATCTACTAAAATTACAATGATGCAGAAAAAAAGACGATCCCTTAAGGGAATGAAAAGACAAGAAAATATTTACAAAACAAATATCTGGTAAAGAAACTGACTAAAATGTACAAAAATAAACCCTTACCACTCAACAATAAGAAAGCAAATAATCCAATTTTGAAATGGTCAAAAACTGAACAGATCGTTTACCAAAGATTTATAAATGATAAATAGATACATGAAAAGATTTTTAATATCATATATCATTAGAGAATTGCAAGTTAAAACGAGATGCCACTACATATTAACTAGATGGCAAAAATCTGAAATACAGACAACATTAAATGCTGGAAAGGATGTGGTAGAGCGGTTCCCTGCATTCATAGCTCATGAAAGTGAATGCAAAATGGCATAGCTAGTTTGGAAGACAGCTAGGAAATTTCCCACAAAGCAACACATAGTCTTATTACAAAATCTGGAAATTGTACTCTTTGGCATTTACCCAGTGAGTTGAAACTTTGTGTCCATGCAAAAATTTATGCATGAAAATTTCACATGCATAAATTATTATTCACAACTGCCAGAAAATGGAAGCAATATGTCCTCAATGGATGAATGGGTAAACAAAATATAGTATGTTCATAAAGTAGACTATCACTTAGCAACAGGAAGAGATGAGCTATCAAGGTATGAAAAGATAAGAAGGAAACTGAACATGTGTTTTGTTTAGTGAAAGAACCCAATATATTGCTAAATGGAAGAAACAACCTAAAATGGCTGTATATTATCATTCCAGGGATATGTCACAGTTAGGAAGGCAAAACTATAGAAAAGTTTAGTGGAATAACCAGTCATTGACAGGAATTCAGGTGGATGATGGAATTTTCAGGGTTGTGCATCAATTTTGAATGATAATTTGATGGTAGATTCAGGACATTATGCATTTTCCAAAAGCCACAGAACTCCACAACACACAAGCTAAAGCCTTCCGGAAACCATAACCATTAGCTAATAACATAAATATTGGGTCATTTAACAAAATACAGTGCCAAAGCAAGATGTTAATAACAAGAGGAATTCTAAATGTATGGGCAGGAAATAGACAATAATAAGCATTAGTTCTCCTCAATTTTAATTTAAAAAAGAAAATGAAAATATACTAGAATAAAATATGTCTACTAAGCTCAATAGCTCACCATGTGAGAAATGAAAGTATAAACATACGTACCCAGTGGACATTTTGGTAAGCTTCAGTAAAGATTAGTGTTCCTTTGTCCTTTGAGGCCATATTTTACACTTGAAATCAATCTTAAAGCTATTTGTCAATTGAGAATGTTGTTTGTGATCAATGTATCCTTTCTCATATATAGAGAATATATGGCAATAACTTTTAGTTAATTCCAGGTCAGTGAAATTTGAATTCAGTACTTCAGAATTTAAGAACAAAATCACATTGTTTTGCAATCATAGAATAAAGGGATGTTTTTATTCTGAAGAAATTAAAAGAGATAGATTCCTCTTTTAAAAATCCTCATTTCCTTTCATCCTTATAAAATCTCTTACTAGGGCTCAGGAACTGATTGTCTCTGTAATACCAATATCCAAAGAAAAATGAGAAAGTGACTACAATCAAATCAGAATCAAATTCTTCATCACCTTACCCTAAGAAACATAGACAGAAAATAGCAGTACTGCCCATCCTGGAGTATTATCACTGCTTGTTATGACTTCATGCAGTTTCATAAAAGGAGAGGTTAGTCATTATGTCAGTGTTTGTAAAGATAAAGGAGAAAGAAGAGGAAGCAATAGAATTCCTGGAAAGCTACCCATCAAGTGTAGAGTAAATTTAGCAGGGTGTGGGGCATTGGGGAGTTTCCTCCAAGGCAGGAAAGAAAAATCTGAGATGACATCAGATTTAAATCCATGGTTTCTGGTATATTCAAGTTAGAAGTTTAGGATAGAAATAGAAAGAGCACTGGTACCAGAATGAAATATTTGGGTTCAAGAGTCCTCTTTTGAATTGACTCAATGCTTCGGACAGAATCTCACTAATGAGAAGAATTTACTTCCTATATTTGGGTTCAAGCATCCTCTTTTTGAGTGACTCACTCTTCTGGACAGTTTGTCACTATTGAGAGCAATTTACTTACCAATTCATGGCGGTGCTCTCAGTTGTTTGTATAAAGTGGTAGAAAGAAAGAGATTACAACTCAACATTCCAGTGACACTAAAACTTTTCTGAGTCTGCTTGATTTGGGACTGTCACCCTTTCCAACAGTTCTAATCCATTACAGGAAGGACCAAGGGGATCAATTCTTCTGTAGAACCAAGGCCTAATGGGCAAAATATTAGGAGGCCCACACTAAGAATCATAATTCTCTACTTTGTTCCTGAGTACTGAGATTGCCAGAAAGCAAGTGGCCTTTTTAGCTTCTCACTGACACTATACACAGCCCTTGCATCCCCACAAGAAAGCCAGCTTGTTCTCTTTCTTCTTAGTTTCTTCTTAGTACCCAAGATTTTCTAACTTTTTCCTCCTATTTCAGGGTCTCTGTTCCCCTGGTGAAATCTACACTGTACTGCAGTCAACTGACCATAACACACGGGATGTCTAGGTGTTGTTAGGCATTGCTGAATCCTTGGCAATCATTTAGAATAAGTAGGTGTGAAGTGAGGTTATGTAAGGGCACAATTATATGATTAGTAAAGGCACAGTTATAGAATAACAAACTTATAGACATGTTATAGCAAGTTAAAATCAAATGGTGGCCTCAGCCTATGCTCCTGCTGCCTATAAGCACCCTGCTGAATTCAGTCAGCCTGGACTATCTGGGCCCAGTTGCTTTTCTTCTGGTAGTGTGCTGGGCCAATTTGACTGTTCTTAGCTCATGTTTCCCTTAAGGAAGAAAACGTGTTGCTTCTAACTGGCTTTAAGAACTTTGGTTGGAGAGAAGTAATCCAGTCGAAGATACTTTTTAACTGTGCTAGCTCCACTTGAATCCCCTTCCCACATTCCCAGGATGCTTCTATGTTATGATACACAATTCCTTTTAAGCAAATATATTTAGAGTTGGTTTTCCTGACAATACATGACTTAATTCAATCCATGTAACCAGTCATGCAATGCCTTGTACTTCCTGCTTGTAAACTGTATTTAAACTGGACTCAGAGCTGGCTCTTCCTTAGTGATTTGGACTTGGTCCCACTGGCCCACTAGTGAAATAAACAGTTGCCTTGTAGATTCCTTCCATTCGATGTTAGCTTATCTAAAACAGCAACATACACGGAACTAAAAGTTGTTCAATGAATATTAAGCAACCAATTTGGATAAGATAAAATGAATAATGCAAAAGCTAAAAAGAGCAATTTAAATAAGTAGTTCTCAAAGAGAAAGCATCAAAATTCCTTTAAAATATTTCTAAATGAAATATGTCCAGATAGCACTCCAGATGCACTAAATCAAATCAGTAGGAGGCAGAAAGATGAATGCAGTTCTTAAAAGTTCCACAAGTGACAGATCCTAACTCTGCCTAAACTCGCTGGTTAAATGCACATAGAACCTGTGACTGAGGCAAAGCTGTGTTTGTGATTGTTTTCTTTGTGTTCATTTTGTACTACTGTGTACAAAATATCCACATATAAGCAAATAAAAGTTATTCAATGAATTAAAATGAAATTAAAATATAGTTCCTATTCATATTTATGGAATACATTTTCTTTTGAACACCTAACAGTGCTTCCAAAGCTTTGTTCTTAGTAAAATAAATAAAAATTTGAGAATACATGAAGTTTTACAATAAGAAATCAATTAACCCAATGCAGAGAAAGAAGAATTTTCAAGGTAATTGTATGGTTAACCTATGGTTGCTTCCTTATTGTTTTAATTTGTATTGTTTGACTGGATCTGGCATTCAGAAATACAAAACAAGAATTATTTTTCAGGTCATCATTCTGATTTTTCATAATGGCATATACAAAACAAAAATGTAGAAATAGAAGATTAAGAATACTAAATTAAATCTTTGTTGATATTTGACTCTTTTTCTAGAAGTGAAATGTCTCCAAAAATCAGTAAACCAATGTCTTTTTATTTGCATACTTATACAACACGTATTTACTGTACAACAAGTGAACTTTAGAAAAAAGTCGCCATACATATACAAATACACGCATCACAATTTCTGTGGGGGACATCCCTCTTTAATACTTTAACACTCGATTAAACATTCTGAAAATCCCAAAGGGCTTTGAGCCTCTGGTACAGCCTGATCCTAGTCAGAGGTGAGTTTACTGGCATCACCCAGCAAAAAAGGGCAGATTCTGTGTGGGAGTTAGGGTAATTAACAAGTATGACTAGAGACTTGGGGGTCTGAGAAGGCAGAACTGCGGTTTAGCTACAACTTCAGTTTTGAGTTGGAGGCCCCAAGAACTAGAAAAGTGGTATTTGGTGAAGAGCAAGGCTTTGCGCTAGAGACCTCCCACCAGAACCCTCAGAACAACTAGGAAGAGGAAGCACTGGGCTAGGACCGTTGGTGCCTCGGTCTCTGGTCACTTTCTGAAAGGCCACATTGTAGAGGTGCAGCCAGGTTTCTCCATCGTTTTTTTAGTTTTTTGTTCCAATATTCCTTTTCTCAAGTCTAAGGTAATCATAAAAACAGATTAATCTATGCGACATCTGTAATTTACTTATTGAGGGACACGGAATTTTTAATCTATAAATGTAAATAAACAATCCACACCGAAATTTTATGTATTCTCCAAAATTTTGTTCAGATTCCATTCACAGTGGTCTGTCTCTCATACTTTGTGCACCACTGAATTTTATTACTAGATCATTACAGGAAGATACATTATACTGTAATTTACATTAAGTCTATCTCCTTCAGGAAAAAGCCACATTTTATTCATATAAGACCTCGATATCTCTCTCTCTCTCTCTCTCTCTCTCTCTCTCTCATTAAGGAAAAAGGAAAGGGGAAAGGCAATTATCTTTTTAAAATTTTTATTTTTATTTGTACATATTTGCATAAAGATTACATTCATTACACACACATACACACATCTTAATACATTTTATGTCTCCTTCTTTTCCCCTGCCCCCTCTTTCCATCTCTTGATCCCCTTCTCATATCCGAAAGATCTATTTATTTTATAGTGAAGCAATTATTTCCAAAGGACAAGAATTCAGTTCATCTTGTGCTCATACAGTCATTGGAATGAATTAAAACACATTTTTACATGATACGGGGAAACAAAAATCAACATGTCTTCCAATGGGTCTATGTCTCAGAAGCAGCTTGTGTAATAAAAGTGCCTCACATAACTATGCCTGAGAATCTTGTGTAGTTCTCTCCTCAGAAAAATGTACCAGACTGTCTAGCCCCAAAGCCCTTGGGAAAGATAAAATAGATGCATCCCAGACCTCTGAATTTACAAAGAGTCTGTCTCAAGTAATTCATGCAACTGAAAATACCAGGCATATGCTCATTTTGTCAAGTGAGAACTGATAGCTACTCTTCAGGGAAAAATAAAAGAATTCATAGTGCATAGCTAGTTTGAGAAATACTGCAAAATTAACAGACTATAGAGGAGTGATCTGTAAAAGTTATTTAACTATAAAAATGAACTTGTGACTGGCCTTTTAAAAAGACAATGGAATAGAAGTAAGTTCAAAAACTCAGAATTGTAGTTCTGTTGACACTCAACTGATGACTTTAACCAAGTCTTTTCGGTTTCTGTACTTCACTTTCCTTATCTCTTTAGAGGGATGGTAATCCCTGATATGTCTCAGGTTGTAATTCTAGATAGATATGTGACCAAATTCTCAACAGTTCAAACACGTCAGAGCTCTCTAGCATCAGTTCTTGGTACCCAGACAATCAAAAAAGAAATGTTTGCAGAGTAAATAGAGTAGAACAGGACAGAATGAATTTTCTGACTTAACTTTCTGGTAAGCACTAGTTATTCTTTCAGAAGGATGTTTTGATCAATGAGATGAGAAGAATTAGGCAGTAACTCTTCAAAGATCAGGTCAATGTGAAAGCTTTTTTGCCTGATTACTGCTGTTTTTAGTGTCATATATTTTAGGTTTGCCACATGATACATTTTGATACTAGATATTATATTTCTTCACATATTTTAATGAGATAAAGATGGCAGGGAGGAGGGGGAAAAGGCCCCATCTGATAAGACACTTTCAGTTCTCAGTTTTCCCCAGACTATGAGGAGAAACTACTCAATTATGAAATAGAGCACTGGAGTAAAGGCATCACAGTTGTAAACATAACGATCCAACTCAGCACCAGGTATTGAGTTGCTAAAGGGATAATCAGCACTTTAGTCATCAAAAAATCCTTCAAAAACATGAAATAATTTTATTAAACACTCTCTAAATGCAATTTTCTCAACTCAAATTTAACGAGATTGTGAATCAAGAAATAATAGACAACCAGAAGGCTCAGTAGCTGAAGGCAAACAGACAGAATACAAAGAAATTCCCCAAGAAAGCAAGAAAAATTAGAGAAATGAGAAAATAATTGTAACTGCTTCAAAAGGAGTTGATTTCCTTTCCTCAAAGAGGGGTAGGTGGAGAAGCACTGCATCTTCCTAGAAGATACTGACTGTCTCTGCAGGCCAGGAGAGCAACCAGGTCCCAGATAGAACCCTAGGATAATTATTTCACCAAATTTTGACTAATGTGACTGAATAAAGGAGTACAGTGTAATGACTGCAGATGGGCAAATGGGTTTTTCCATAAGACACTTAAAAATCATCCATTTTGGATGGTACAGTATTTGGAATCTGTTGCCCCATTTTTCAGACATTTCCATACTATCTCAGAAAAAACAATATGTCACTTAGTACCCTATAAGGAACTTACATGAGTAGAGATAACTTGAACTCAAAACTGAATTAGGGTACAAATCTCAATCTCAAGAAGTTCACAATCCCAAGCATGGTTTCTTTACCCTATAGACTACAAAGAAGAATCTGTGAAATTGAATTGAAAACATATGCACCGCCATTTTAACTAATTGTTACCTAAAATTGAATATTTCCTCCATTTATGAACAGAAGTAATAAATTTCAATAGTATTAACAATAAATGTGAACTTGTTGCTAATAGAATTTACAGATAGTCTCATATTTTTGTCATCACTACAGATACTATAAGCTACTGAGCTAGTAGATGTCTAAGATGTATTGCTGAAATTACCAGTTAATATTAATGCTTAAATAAAACACATCTATTACCATAGCATATATCTGAGATATTTTGAAAACTACTTCAATATAATTGGTTCCTTTGTAATCTGATATACCTTGCTCTATGTTAAAAGATTGTTCTGAGACAATCATTCTGTGGTTCAAGGGGTTCATGTCAAGAAAATTAAGAACGCCACTGTGAAGAGCATTCAGATAAATATGCAGCACTTGAGCAGCTCTACATAAGTGTAGAGATGGAGGTCTATTTTTCTAACCTTGGGGCTATTTCTCAAAAGTATTCTAGAGCCTTCTAGTAAATTCCTTTTCTGCTTACAGAATCTACAATATGTGGCTATTTGTTGCAACCAAGACTCAGCTGGACTAATATTTAATTTTTATTGATATAATTTTAGGACTTTATAATTTTAGGACTTTATTTTTATTGATATAATTTTAGGACTTTAATTTTTATTGATATAATTTTAGGACTTTTAAAAGAAAGCACAAATAGCTGTCACATAGCTAAATCACATAAATGTTAGCAGCTTATGAAGCCTCCCTACTGAATCCATTCTGCCCTAATAGATGCTACCACCTTCTTTAGAGCAATCCTCAAATGGCAAGCCCATTACCTAAAAGTAGTCGAAAGGGGACTTGCCTGGAAAATTCAGCCTCATGAAATGGCAAAAATCTTTATATACTTAGAAAATACAAAATTTATTGAATATCTCAGTAACTACATAACTTATCTTTTTCTACTACCAGGCACTGTTTCCCATTTTCTTCCTGTCTCCTAAATGACTTAGCAAGGCAATAGGTACCAACTGATGGATCAGGGACAGAGAATTTGAGAATAATTCTATTTGCTCTTTCTCAAACCCAGAAAGATTTAATTCTTGAGGAAAGAACAGGTCTCCTCAATATTGTCTTCTCATGAGCTGCATATCCAAGAACAACATTAAACAGATTTTGGAATCGATGTATCATTCATCTCACATGACGACTGTGATGTAGACTAGTGATTGCATCAAGCAGAGTGATAAGAACTATCGTGGGGTTACATCTTGGTTCAGTATAAAAAATACTACAATTAATTAGCGGTGTTGTTGAGGGAACAGTAGTGGTGACACAAGTCCATCTTGTCTCTCCAAGTTTTCATGAAAAATTAATAAAATGGGACCACAAAGAAGAGATAAACTATAAGAAGCTCCCTCTCTTGTCTATTGGCTGATTTCTTTACAGGTTTAATTTTGAATCTCAATAAGTCAGCCAAGATTCCTTAAGAGATACAAGTTCTTTAACAGAAGTGAGAATAAAAAACATAATAACAGTGAATAATGCTCTGGGAAATTTCCCCACCATATTCCATCTGATCAAATGAAAATTTACTTGAGTCCAGTTGTAGATCCTGAGCTGTCTCTAGCCATCATCACTCTAAATGACAAGCGAGGACAAAGAAATACTTCAAACCTGGACAAACATTCAGACTCAAAATCAAATGCTTCATCCTGGAGCACTGGATGTTTAACACATAACTACTCCCAAAGGCTGGTGACTGCCTACATTGGTAAATGTCCTGGTACTGCTGGCCACTGCTGTTTCTTCTTTCTAATCATAATGTCCTTTGAGCAAGGGTCACTCTTATTCCTAAGAGGAAAGTCAGTATGACTCACTTTCAGAAACTGAAAGTACACCATGTCCACATGAAGAGTGCCGCTTACTGTAAAACCACAAAACCACATCAGAATAAGTCAGCTGCTCAGAAAGGAGCTAGGTAGTGGGCTGGGCAAACTCGTCCCTGTGCCAGACTGCTAGCCTTCAGGAGGACTCACAGGCTCCTTACCAAGCAGAGACCTGGAGCAAGGAGCATATATTGTCAGCTCTGGCTACGGAGAACACTGACACAGCACCCCCAGCCCTTACTCCCAACCCCAGCCCCAGCCCCTCTGGAAAGCAGTGAGGTCCTGACTTCATTGTCCTGTCCCCATTCTTGGCATTTTCTTCCCCTAGTTTTGATCTTATATCTAAACTCCTGTTGCTCTTTTGGTAAACTCTGAGGCAGATTGGGGAAGGAGTTAAGGAAGTAGGGCTTTGCTCTGAATTAGAAACCGTCAGTATCCTACATCTGAAATCTCAATAGTTCTTTCCCTGAATATGTGAGGGACAAAAGGAGGCTAGCATTGTCACAAGTTAAAGTGGCAACAGTCCCTCATAGTAAGATTGAGGATGTGTGTTTCAGACCGGGCCCTTGGTTTTGCCTGTGCTTGGTTATGATTCTGGAATGCACATCTTTTGTCTTGCTCCACATCAGGACAGATTGGTCTGTCAGATGGCACCCTGCTTTGAGATGCTTTCTCTTCAATAGGGGCCACCAAAGGGAAGGGCCATGAGTGTGGTGCTGTCCCCAGCAGCACCGAGGTCTAGCTGACAAGGCCAAGTCAGCCTCTGCCTGTCAGGAGCGGATCTGCTTTAAACTCAGCCCTCTGCAGCATAGATTCCCACCTTCCTCTGACCTCTGGCTTAAAACATTTTTGTTCTCTGTCCCCTCCTTGGGACCATTCTTCTTCCAAGTGGCAAAAACCTGTCAGAAGAATCAATCTCAGCGAAGAACAATTAATATTCTGAGCTTCAGTTGGAGGGTGGCCAAGTACCTGGGAAACAACAGTGATCTTTTAGAGACAAAAGCTGATCCCAGATACACAACCATGGCGAAACTGGGGTAAACTGTGAACAGAATACATCCAGGATTTCTCCCAGTACGCAGTAAGGCCATGCATAGAGCTGACCCTGCATTTCATACCCATAGGTGAACCTGGAGGCAACAACCAAGCAGGTGGAGCTCATTCGCTTTCCCCACTCCTGACTCCTCCAGGTGGTTTGCTGCCATCAGCCCTGGGGCCACCCCTTCGCCAGGATCTCCTTTCATCTGGCTGATGGGTCTTTTTTTTTTTTTGTAGTTTTGTTTTGCCAGTTTTTAAATGGAGATGCTATTATTGCACTGACGTGGGAGCTTGCTTTGCCAACCTTAGTAAGTTGCTTTCAGAGTGTCTTGAATACCCACTTTCTGGTGGCTGCAAATCCTTGTGACTTCAAAATACTCTTCTGCCCCCTGGTGATAATTCACAATTAAGCAGTTGACTTTCAACTTCTATACACCCTCACATCAACACGTGAGGGAAACTGGGGAGTGGACACTCACAAATGTCAGTCCATAAAAACTGCATAGCACTCAATACTCTCAGAAGAGGACTGGCAGCTAGACGAGGGATTACAAGGTGAGCCCTTACCCTCTTCCGTCTGCCTCTTCAGAGCTCTAGAATTTATTAGAGAGCAAAACAGCTCTTGGGGAAGAACACTTTTCTTCTCTGAATGCTCACACTGAGACAGAAGGAAATTAAAGTCAACCCTGCAGAGTGGCGTAAAGCAAATTTCTGGAAGAAGTTGCTACTATCATTGTTTTATCTACATTGATTTTAAGAAATGAATGCATTGTCAACATTCGTTTCAAAGAAACAAGACAAAATATTCATCTGCTCTCTGTTTACATTGGGTCATTTGCTTTATTGAATCTTCAAAATAGTTCTCTGATATCAAATATACATAAATATACATATACGTATATTATTGTGCATATATGATGTGTTGGTTTATGTATATAACATAGATTTGATCAAGCTAATTAATATATCATCTCACTAACTTGCCTTTTCTGTGGTTAAAAACGTTAAAATCCATTCTCTTAGCAATTTTGAAATATGAAACACACTGTTATTAACTGTGGTCACTTACGGTGCAGTTGATCTCTAAAACTTATTCCACCATCATAATTGAAGCTTTGTAGCCTTTGATCAACATCCTCCCCACTCCCCTGCCCTCCCTGAGATAATACATATAAACATCCTCACTTCAGAGATGAGGAAATTGAGGCACAGAGAGGCTAAATAATATGCTCAAAAGCACCCAGCTGATTAGGAAAAGAGCTGAGGTGGACCTCGGAGAGAAACAGTCCTCTTCACAGTGTTTTTTCAGACACTCACTATGCTACCTGGAGCACCAATTGCTGGAAAAGAAAGAAAAGGAGGGAAAGAAGGTTGCTATCCTTCTGGAGCCTGTATTCTGGGCCTTCTCAGACCATATTTTCAACACCCCATTTCTACGGTTCAATAGAACGTAGTGTACCAATCACCCCTTGTCTTGGATCTGCACAGCTGTAAAACTCCATCAGTGAGAGAAATGCAAAGTCTAAATTCTCTTTCAGTTCTCACCATTTAAAAATAAGTAATTATTAAAGTCTGAATGTAGATATGTAAATGGAGTAAATCACACTTTAAGTGTAACCAAAAGTTTAAAGAAGCTTTTAAATAAACTTAAGGAAAAATTTTGTTTTTAAGACCAAAGTAACAGTTTGTGCTTCAGGATCATGGAAAATACACACTAATGCCTGGCAGATGTCACAACAATACCAGAGCAATGTTGGTATCTGCATCCTGGGCACCTGGGCAGTGATGGCAAAGCTTTCAGAGCTTTCAATGATGCAAACAGCCTGCTGTGGCACGTGTGCCATAGGTTCGCCACCACTGCTCTAGGAGAACTTTGTAGTACAGAAGAGAGAAGTGCAATTGGGAAAGGAGGAGTTCCTCTGAAAAACACTTAGACCTGAATCTCAGCCATGGGTGAGACCAAGGAGGAACGCACAGATGACCCTGTGGAACAGAGGCCATGAAGCGACAGACCCAGGGACCACGCCAGCTCACAGACATGCTTCCATTGGGCTCACTAGCTAAACTAGAAATCAGCACCAGCGTGTAACAAAGGAATCTTCATGAGTTTATATTCCTGACTTGTCTTGAAAAATGAGCTGTGGCAATGCTAGGCCTGCATTCCCCACATGGAAACAAGCTCAGTTCATCTGGAACCTCCAGAGGGGCCATGCCCACCAGGATGCCCACCCAACCTACCACAAGCATTTAGTTCCCCTCCGGTAACCTAAAAGCATTTGAGTCTTTGGCTCCTGATCCAGCAGTAGCTTCCAAGGCCTTGAGACAGGCTGCCCTGCCAGCAAAGGGCAGTGTGCTACAGCTAAATCTACCTCGTCACATGGCATTCAGTCCTGGGCACAAGACTACGGCCCTTCACAGTGATATAGGGGAATGAAACTCCCGACCTACTATGTCCGGTAGAGTTCGTGTTCTCTAAAATCAAAGAATGAATTTTAGGAACAGTGAAGGTTAAGAGTAAAATACATTTATTGAGAGAAAGAAAGCTTCTGTCTGAAGAGAGACAGAGGGGTCCTGAGCGGGTTGCCAAAGACCGTCTTTTCCAGGGAATTTTATAGAGCGAAATCATGGGGTGAGATAGGTTCAAGGTGGGTATGAGGTGGGACAGAACTATGGTTAACCAATAAGATTAATTGTTCAGATAAAACTGATTAAATAGGGAACAAATGGGGAAGCCAGTCATACAGAAAGCGGGCATTCTTAGAGAGAGCAGTGACTCTTCCCTAGGAGGTTGGAATGGTGACTGCTGACTTCCTCAGGGTGAGAGGGAACTACTTAGAATATCAGTCCTTATGATATGGATGCATTTGTTTGATCTTTTGTCTTGAAACCTGGCCCACAGCAGGAGGTGTCTGTCTCCTGCATAGTTGCAAGGTATCTTGGGCATCTACATTGGCTCCTTTGAGGACCTAGCCCGGTCTCACTGCCTATAGTATTTCTAACTAACTCAGCTGCATGTAACAATAGCACTTACAAACTCCCAAAATTTGACACCAATGTAATTTTTCAATGTAACTTTCCACTCCTTCCTTTGTATACTCTATATTGCAGTCAATCTGTAAGGGTATTTACTGTTCTCCAAATGTATTCCAGAGTTGTACCTCTATTTGGAATACTTCCTCTGTCTTTGCTCAACCTTACCCATCATTCATGGC
>PVJX010026702.1:0-12050 GCA_004027295.1 Dolichotis patagonum
CTGAAATACAGGAAAAGCCAATAAAGTTAAAAAGGGAGCCACAGACAAAGTGTCATATTAGCTCAAACATCCTTTCCAGGAGATGAGCCAAGGTTCATGAAGGATCAAGAACTGGATTTGTGTCTGAATCATTGACCAAAGTTGCAGAAGGAATCAATGAGTTGAGAAATACAGAGCTTAGGAATGAAATACAGTTAACAAAGTCAAAGCGCCCAGATAAAATGGGGCCTGTCCAGCAAGCTTTTGGACTGGGAATCTACTGGAAAGGTTGAATGGTGAAACTAACTAGATCATAGCTCAGTGGCCTGATACCAAATTCAAAGCATAAAAATCATCTCCCCAGGGGAGCAGGAAGTCTATCTTTTGTAGATTGTAAAGAACATTCCCCTTTATCTCCTGAAATATGTCATATACGTGTCAGCAGAAAAACCTATAGGGAAACCAGCATACAATGAGAGCCAATAAGCTGGGAAATCCAAATAGACTGGCTTCTTAAATCTCTATTGGTACAGCTAGCTCAACTTCATTAATGGAGCTTGACTAAAACTCTGATAATCAATGCCATGTTAGGTCTTGTCCCAAGAGAATTTAGAGTCAAATCTCTGCCTTCAAGCTTTGCCTTGGGCAGGATTGCTGGAACTTCCAGGCTCTACAATACCTATGTACCTTGCACTGTTACCTTTCTCCCCTATTTCAGGAACTACATAATTGCCAGAATCCTTTGTTTGTTATTCCTGGTTCTCTTCCCCAAATCACCTCTATGGCATTATTTCCCCCTGCTCCATTTCATGTTTGCATTCTAAAAATTTATTTTTGACTTTTTATCTTTTCCTGCCTCTCTATCCATGCCAACATTAGTTAAATTTATCCAGGTTTTCCCCATCACAATACCAAACTCAAAATAGACACTTTAAAGAGTATTTGTGGAAAGAATAGTATGACAAGAAACATTTGCTGACTGTACTACTTTAAATAGCCATGTGAGTGCATGGAAGGAATTGGTGGCACCTGTCTAACTCTGTTAAACCAAGTGTTTAAGAGACAGTAAGTCTTCACTAGATCTGGCTTTAGGAAACTAAACCTGACCCACATTAAAATCACTGTTATGTGGGGAACCATCCAGATGATTGCCCTGGACTCTCCTTGGAGAGTCAGAACAACTATCTCCATTTTGGATAAACTTGGCCCTATCTCCATGTATTGATATGAACAGAGTTTGTTAAGTCATTTCTTTGTACCTTCCGTTGGTTTTAAACTGGGTTGGCTGAGGAAGCAATGTGTCATTTCTGAAGCAAAGTGACAGGTCAGTGGTCACTGACCCAAATATGTGGTTGAACTGGGCAGGATGGGGAGTGGTGTTCCACACTGTCAACTGGGATCCAGCCTTGAGAAAGAGGCTCTGAATTCCCAGGGAAAAAAGGATTGTGTATCACAGTTGAAGCAGCAACCCCAGATTATTAGATGCTATCTCAGCTATTATGCAGATTGCTCTCCCAGCATTTTTTCCCTCTGCTTGGCACATTGGTCATCTCAGGCCTCCTACCTAGCCCAGCTCATGGTAGTCATAGCTGTCATATATTTCCTGCCACTCTCACTGTCACCATCCCAAGCAACTCACTTCATGGAAGATTTATTAAACCTGGGTTGGGCTCTGGGTGTGGCCTTTATTCCGGTGAACACCATCTTGGCTGGCCTTAGGGCCCCTTGGCTCCCCACTACTGTATATATGTCTTAGTGTCTTTATTCTAAACTTGGGCTGAACTGGGAGTATCAGACTGAAATTATCTCACTAGAACTCCAATAACTTCACCTTGGGATTATGAATGTGAATCTCCATGGACCACAATGAGGAGAGGAAAGGGTTCTCTATAATTATGAATGATGTCCTCTGATGACACCTGAATTCCCCACTTTCAGCTGATCCTCACCATTCCCTTTTACAGCCTGCCTTCCAGTAGCACAAGTCTCTTAGAACTCAGCTACACGATGAAATTTTCCTTTTCACTTTTCTTATCCTAATAATTATACTCAAAGACCACTGATCTGCTAGTAAAATAAATTCTGATTTAAAATACATTTCAGTCATTGTTTTTGCTTTTTTATTTTAAAGAGAAAAAAATAGAGAACATACAAAATTTCTAAACAGGATAATAGGAAATTAACCATATAGTGTAGTGTAGTGTTACCTTCAAAGTAGTTGCTCAGATTACAGGACATAGTTGTGAAAAATTGATCAAACCATATAAGCACAAACCATTCATTTCAATGAAATGAAAGAAATTAGTAGTATAATTATCTTAGTTATCACATATTTTCTTTTCTTTTCCCTTCCTTCTTTTTTTTCTATAAGTCATTCTGAGTTTCACTCCCCAGGATTTTCAAGTCTGTAAATTATAGGCTTACTATAAGAGCTCAGCAAGATAACAGCACTGTGGCCAGCCAAACCTCTTGTTCAAATCAGCTTGGGTGTTTCCCAATTGCCTCAGACTAAATATTAATGGTGCCCCATTTCTTTCTCAAAAGTGCTCTCGTTCACTTGTAAATACATGAGAAAGTAAAGTAGAGTGTATTTATTTACATTTGGGCTTGACACATGATGGCTAGAGATATGTTATGCATATAATTCCACAAGCTCAAAGACATCCCTCTGTTAATATGACGGCTCCCTGGGGAAAGTTTGAGATGTTGAGAAAAGCTCATTTTTTTATTCTCATATCTTGGGGTACAGTTAGTAAGCAATAAGTAGTAATTGAACAAATGAATTACAGAACCTTTCTGATGAAACCTAGACCCAATTCTGGATCTTAGCAAACCTACTGGATTATTGTATATATGAGCTATTAAGAGTTATGAGCTGTTAAGAGTTATGAGCTGCTAAAAGAATATAAGTGATCTTATTTGCTAAAACCATGAAACACGAGTTACAGAAGTTTACATGGGGTACCCGTGTGCTCTCAACTTACAAATATTAGAGTCAGAGTTATAAAAATATTTTTTATTCCTACCAAGTAGTTTATAAAATAAATGTATAGCACTGTAGAGATTGACAGTCATAACCATAACTTGCAGAAATCAGGGGCACCTCTGTAAAATTAGCTGGGTTCTTGGCTAACTTTAGTCTGGGAATGGGATTAGACTCAGTAGTCAGTGTTTGTGCAGGAATGTACAGGAAACACTGGTTCAAAGTTCTACTTTCGCAAGTGACCCTACTGGGCAGGACCGTTACAAGGTCAGGTGGCTGGAGAAATCAGAACAGCTGGAACACACAAAGAAACCAAATATAAGATGGCATCCAAGAGGTATTTCTAATTTCAGATCATGCTGAAAGGGTGAAATCAACTCAAGAGAATCACTTTCACTGTGAAACTAATTCCATTACAGTATTATATAATCCTCATCATTTCTAATTGGGAGGTTAAATGACTGTTTTATATTAACAGAAATGCCCTGACAGAATAATGGTAACAGGATATAAGAAAGCAGTGTTTATTGTATCTTTCACACCATGTGGATGACATTAAAACCTTTCTACATTGCATTATTGTCCTTTATTGACCATACAAATAAAAATAGTAAAAAGGAAAGTCATTTGAGGGTGCATTTTGATAGAGTAAATTTATTTTCAGAGCTGAAAGAAATGCTGAGACATAACTCATAGACAAATACATTGCCCAACAAACGTTCTACTTATTAATGAAAGAACTGAGGTTCATAAAAATAATCTTCCATGTATGCATAGCTAATTTAGAATATCAATATTACATATTTTCTCTTTTACATATATTTACAACAGGCAATGATACTGACAAGTAAGGTAATAAGAATACATAGTTTATGACAATAGACTACCTTATAATTTGTTAACGCTATACTTTTGTCATACTGTGATAGTGTATTTTCTCTCCATGATGTCCTTATAATACCATAAACCCAAATAAGTGTTTAGAGGAAATTATGTAACTGGATATTAAACAATGTGCAGGAATAACATTTCATCCTAGTTTGTGTCTAACAATGATTGTAGTATACAATTGTCCACTTAACATTATTAAACTATTGTATTTCCATGTCATATCAAAGGAAGTAAACATAAGATCAAAATTTTACTTGAAGATGCTTAGATTATATTTAGTTTAGAGTCAGAAGTGTCTGGATCATATTATTTATTTTAGTCCTCTCAAGTCCTAATTACTAGTAACTACCAACTAGTAAAAAAATGCATGGATTGGTAAGGTAGTTAATACAAATAATGAACTACTAAAAAGAAAATATTCATTTCCACTATTTTTTTTACAAATTTTGCATAAACATGGGCTCATGAGAATGATTCTGCAAGTTATATAAATTATTGATTTATCAATTTTCAGAGTTAAGAGGGAATTTTTTAAATAATAACTTTCAAATTGTATACCTCCATACACTTTTTATTTATCTTTTCAAATGTATTGCTAATTTTCTAAAGTATACACAGCTAGCTTTTTAGGTAATGGTAGGGAGAATATTAGATGTTATCTTTTGCTTTAAATAAGCTGTTCAGAAAAAATGTGTGTGAATATTTCAAACAAAACTGCAGCTATTAAGCAAATGTAAAACATGGTTAATTATTGGTATAACAGGGCAAATATAAAAAATAGCAAAAACTATTCTGTAGTGAAAGTGACTAATCAGGCATATGTGGAAATGAAGCTGTCAGAAAACTGGGGGGAGAGATAGAGTTTAGGTGAACCTGAGGTACTTTAGTGTTTCCTGGACCCATTCTGAGGGAGGAGTGTACGTGTGCAGATCACCACCGAATCTAACACTAAAATCAGATGCATGCAGAGTCCTGATTCCTTATCAACTACAATGGTAACACAACCATGGGATGCTGCATCTAAAAACACTCACTCTGAAGTTCCACACATGTGTTGGAAATAGATTTCTCTATATCAAAGTGACTCGGGTACTCTGGGAGGGAGACCTGATACCGAGTTTAGGATGTCATACAAGCACAGAGCGGCCTTCCCTCCATGAGGGCAGTTTCTGGTCATTGTTAGGCTCTGCAGAAACACTTCTTCTTGATGAGTTTGTAGGTGGATGTTGGATGTCTTTCACAAAGGGCTGAGCTAGTTTCCTCTCCCTCTTCTCACTCAAAAGGCAGCTTTGTCTGGTTAGAGGGGAGCATGGTGTCCGCTGAGCACCTCTCACACTCTGCTTTGTAAGAGCTCTCTTCAGAGCTCCTTTCACATCCTGGTTCCTCAGGCTGTAGATCAGGGGTTGAGCATGGGTGTGACCACAGTGTAGATCACCGCGATGGCCTTGCCCCCAGCCTGATAGGATGTGGACTGGGGTCCCATGTACATGAAGATGGCTGTGCCGTAGAACAGGGCCACCACCGTCAGGTGGGAGATGCATGTGGACAGTGCCTCGTGCCTCCCAGAGCCCAGTGCATTCTCAGGACAGACAGAAGAATCTGAGCATAGGAAACAACAATGAGGAGGAAAGGGACAAAGACGATGATGATGCTGAAGATAAAAACAACCAGCTCTGTAAGTGATATATTGGTGTAAGCCAGCCTCAGGACTGTGGGCACCTCGCAGAAGAAGTGATTAGGGACATTGGGCCCACAGTAGGGCATGGTCAAGGTGAGGGCATTGATGACCATGGAGCTCAGGAAGCTACTGCACCAGGACACTGCTACCAGTAGGACACAGGTGTTTGAGCCCATAATGACAGTGTAGTGAAGAGGATGGCAGATGGCTATGTGGCAGTCAAGTGATGACACCCAGAAGCACACATTCAGTCATTCCAAAGGCCAGAGAGAAGGACATCTGAGCAGCACAGCTGGAGAAGGGAATAGTCTTCTTCCCCCTGCCATGCTGGACAGCATCTGCGGGACGTGCTGGAGGTGAAGTAAATGTCCAGAAAGGACAAGTTAGTGAAGAAGAAGTACGTGGGGGTTTAGAGACAAGGCTCTATGCAGATAACTGTGATGATGACAATGTTCCCAGTCACCATTAATAAATAGAAGAATAGGAATAGAACAAAAAGAATGAGCTGGGTCTCAGACTCAGATAAAAACACAGTCACAGTAGAGTTCATTTTACTTTTATCCATTTTTCACACTCTGTCCCAGAATCACCCACTCACAGACAAAATCAGATTCCCAATTTGTCAATTGGAAAGCTAAAGATAGTAAGAAGGAAAAGAGAAATCTTGGTCTGAGGTTCCTCAGAGTTTACAGGCCACACCTAAGTTTCTCGACTTTCACACTATGTGACCAGGGATGCCTTCTGAGTGCTTGAAATGCAAACAACAGTAGAAGCCATTTCTAAGGATTTTAAGGAATAAATGAAATAATAAGTTCAAAGAATCTTAATGACAACATACAACAGGAAGTTCTACTTTTCTTGGAAATTCAATTCCCTAATAACAGCTACTTTGGAGAAAGAACAGTAGTAAAAAGATCAGACACACTAAAGAGATGAGGTCCACTTCCTGAGAACTCATTAGAATCCACACTGTGCATCTGTGCCCTCAGCTGAAGCACTGTGTTAGTAAATTTCACTGTTTTCTATTTTACAATGTTTAAGATAAACAACCTAGAGTGATATGGGCTCATGAAGAAGACAAGATATTCGCGCAGTCCTAAAGCCTGGGGGCAGCTGGCAGGCTTCACCTCCATCCACTTGTTCCTTCTGTCTTTTTTCTCACCTTTTAGGTTGTTGTTGTTATGTTTTGTTTTGATTTTGATCTGTAGCTAATTCTCATTTGTACAGTGGGACCAAAGTGGCATCAAGCTCAGAGAGCTGATGGCAGGATTCAGTGAAGTAACACATGAGGCTACAGGGTCAGGCATAGACAATAAAGGCTCAGTGCCTGATGACTGTCCTCAGAACACCAGGTGGTATTCATCAGAGAATTTGTGTTAATTCTACAGAACAGGGATTATTAGCAACCATCAAAAAGTAAATAACAGGGAAAGATGTCATTAAGACAGGAAGAAATTTGCCAAGATTATTTGGGATTACTAAGCACATGTGCGAGCACCTGCAACACCCAGGTACCCAGTATGTCATCATCCATATCACTGTATGGGAACAAGACCACATAAAATAACAGCCTTTGCTCTGTGTCCATACACATTTAAACAAAGCAGTGCAGATGACAAGGAACACAAATATTTTGATCCCACTACCAAACACAGCTCATGTTTTGAAAATTCAAATAATGCAGGACAGTCCCTCAATTCCTGGGGCTGCATGCAGTTCCCTCAAGGATCCTCTTTCATTACTCCCATGGCGGTGACCACTGAGAACCAGCAATAGCCCATTCCACTGCACAGGTCTCTGTGTTAGACCCATCCCATTCCCATCAAGACACACATTGTGTTATCTGCACACGAGCTCCCATGAAGAACAAATCTACTTAGAGGAAAAAATTGAAGCTAGAAAGCAGAATGTGAGGCCATCGTCCACTTTAGGTCAGGTTATCTGCCATCAGATGGATACAGAATTTAAGCATCTTCTGTGTTATACGAATGACTGATTAATATTTCCATTGTGCAAATTACAGGATGAAATATAAAATATTTCAATCAAATCAGCCAGGTTCAATATGCCTTCATAATGTCAGGAATCGCAAAACCTAAGTCTAACCTTTCTAGTACACATTGATTGTTGAAGTGAATATATAGTTATCTCCAATGTGTTATTAAATCATTGCCTCTTTTCAGATAAATACAATAGACAGCATTAATGTTATTGGATTTTAGTAATACTTTATTTTCCCAGGACAATTTGATGAAGTAATACAGTGTAGGGGTTAAAAACATACACTGACTCTATACAAGAAATACTATAATGTAAACTGTGATTCCATAGTTTTGCATGTGATTACTTAGGGGAAATTTATAAACTACTCTAAACTCATATTTGCCCTGTATGAAGCAAGAACTAGGCAGTTGATTAATTATGAGATTACCTTGGTGATGATGTTAGAAATTGTAGCTAGAAGTTTTAGCAAAGAGTCTGGCACATCATCAGTTCTTCATCAATTATGACCAGTTGTATTTTATAGAATCTAGGTTGATTCAATCTGCTATAAATTAAATTGAGATCTAAGATTGTAAAGTCTATTGGATGTAATCATGTGCAATATGATTATATGGAAATCGATGAAAGTGTTCTTAGAATATAGTCATTGAAGTCTTCTTAAATTCATACCAGCCACCTCACTACAATTTACAATGTTTTCATTGAGCTTCAGTTCATTAATAAATAAAATTCGTTGTTAAAAATCATTGTTAAAACTCATGTAAGAACTGAGATCTTCAAGGACTAGGAATAATAATGATTATATATGACCATATTATCATAATTAACTAAGAATATTAAGAAAGTTTACCAAGTAGACAAAATATGACTTACTAATGAATCCATCACTAAGGTATGAAAATTGTTACAATGTGATAAAATAAAAACATCAAAGTGCTTAAGAATTGCATGGTGTATCATAACTTTTTGCTTAGTGTTTCACAAATCCTATTAAATAAATAATTGAGATCAGTATTTGACAAAACTTGGATGAGGAAAAAGAGAACATGAAGACAGAACTCCTGGAAGAAACCTAACAGAGAAATCAGCAAGAGCTCTATGCTGGAAAAAACCAAAGCAAATATAATACCTTTTGAGTCTCACTGAAGAGTCAAAATTACCTTTTCCACAACCATAACCTCTCGGGATAAGAATAAAATCACAAAGAAAAAAGCTGACAAGATTTTCTATTACATAGTAATATTTTATTACATACTGTGCAGATAGATGGTTGATTTCAACTTCTCAGGAACTCTAAAATATATTTATACTCATTTGAAAATAAAGACATGAAGATCAGAATTTCTATACAACTTTATCAAAATACTTAATAAGTCATGATTTTAACTTAAATCTGAGGAATTCCAATATGCTCTTCAACTAGCTCAGAGTTTTACATATCATATCATATTGTTACCATTTTACCAGACTGTGAATGTACGCCTCTGGAGAAAACATACCTGCAGTCATAAGCAGCGCACAGCCGCAATCTGTTTAATGCGTGTCTTTGCCGTATGTGTACATGAATAAAAGCCTACAAAAACAAAACTGGTGATACCAACATGAAAGAAATACAACTCTGTGGATATAATATAAATCTCCTTTTATAACTAAAACTAACACATACTATAACTCAATTCACCTCTTTAATGGGTTTTAAAAGTAAGATGCATGCATATGCAGTGAAATTTCTGTTCCCTGAGATTTTTTTTCATTTTAGGGTCTTAGACTAAATTTTAAACTCTTGAGGAACAATGTGCCAGGTGAACAATTAAAATTTAATTATTTTTGTGAGAAATTCTTGGCAGATGCATTTGTTTACCCCCCCATACACACACACACACACACACACACACACACACACACACATACACACAGAGAGACTCTTTTTTCCCTGAATACGAACATGTTTCATGTATTAAACATGGATGATTTCTGAATGAATACACCATTCAATTCCTTCTTAATTGCTTAACAGTCCTAGACCTACGTAATTGTGCATATTTATGGGGCACAATAAGACATGTTGATCTATGTATGTATTGCATAAGTATACATAGATCATAGACAAAGTTAATTAACATATATATCATAGAAGTCACTCAAATTTTTTTTGTTTGTTTAGTAACAGAAATCAGTCTTAGGTCCTTGCACTGGCCAGACAGGCACTGTGCTATTGAGCTATATGTCTCTGGTCCTCAAATATTTTTCTAGTCTAACTGAAACTTTGTACCCTTTGATCAACATCACCTCTTTTCCAACCCTTCACTTCCCACCCCAGCTTCTGGTAACCAGCTTTCTATGCTTGTTTTGTTGTTGTTGTTGTTGTGTTTTGCTTGCTTGTTTTTTGAGACAAGGTCTCCTTATGCTGTTCAGGCTGGCATTGAGCTCATTTCATGGCCCAGACTGATCTCAAGCTCATAACCATCCTCCTTCCTCAGCCTCACAAGTGCTGAGATTACAGACTCACACCTCGATACCCGGCTTATGCTCAGTTTTTATGACATAAAATGCTTAAGATTTCCTTAATAAGTGGGCAATTTGCAATTTGCTCTTTGGGTCTGGATTAATTCACTTAGTATGATGTTTTCTAGTTCCATCCACATTATTTCTTTTTTTAAAATTTTTTATTTTAAAGAGAATAAAACAAAAGAGGGCAGTACAGAGCAGATCAGAACAGGACAACATAGGCAACACAGGCAACACAGTACTTTACACTAAGACAACCAGACATCAAGAGTAGCTATCACCATATCATTCACTCTGCTATAGTTGAGCATAGTTTCAAATACAACAATATCAAATATAACAAAATAGTATAAAGCCATGCATACAGTGAAAGAGTTACAGGGCTTTCTGAACCAAATAACAGAAAATGATCAATGGATACTATAATATCTCATTTTTGATAGAAAAATTTTGTTTAAACTATCATACATATTCAAATCCCAATAGAACACAATGTGATAGGTAGAACCAATGGTAGTAGAACAATAGAAGCATGGTAGGACTTCTAAAAAGGATGATATTGAATCAGCAATAGCTGTCATAATTTTTTGTTTTCTTCAAAACAGCTGTTCATATCATCACGGATGATATAGTCAAACAAAACAGAATAAAATCATTACAACTGATGAATGAAAACACTGAGAGGCTTCAAAGCTATGAGATGGGGACTCATGCTTACCATAAAGTCTTACATACTCTTATCAACTCTCATACTAGGGAGACTCTACGGTATTTACACTTGTGAGTTTGGTTTATTTCGCTTAAGAGAATGGTCTCAAGTCATGTCCGTTTATTTATAAATATCTCAATGTGATCACTATTTATAGCTGAGTAGTACTCCATTGTATAAAAATGCCACAACTTTTTTATCCATTCCTCAGTTGATGGGCACTTAGGTTGTTTCCAGGATCTGGCTATTACAAATTGTTCTGCTATAAACATGGATGCACATATATCACTGTGGTATGATGTTTTCAGTTCTTCTGGGAACATGCCCAGAAGTGGGATAGCTGGGTCAAATGGGACCTCCCAACCCAGCTTTTTGAGGAATCTCCAGACTGACCTCCACAGTGGTTGCACCAGTCTACATTCCCACCAACAGTGTAGAAGAGTTCCTTTTTCCCCACAGCCTCTCCAACACTTCTTGTTGGTAGTGTTTTCTATCCTGGCCATTCTTTCTGGAGTGAGATGGAATCTCAGTGTGGTTTTAATTTGCATTTCTCTCATGACTAATGATGATGAACGTTTTTTCACGTATTTATTTGCCATTCGTATTTCTTCATCTGAGAACTGTGTATTCATTTCAGATGCCCATTTTTGGATTGGGTCTTTGAATTTCGAGGGTCTGATTTTTTTTAATTCTTTATAAGTTCTAGACAAAAGTCCTTTGTTTGAGGCGCTGTCCATGAAGATTTTTTCCCAACTTGTGGGTTTTCTTTTCACTCTGCTGGAAATCTCTTTTGACATGCAGAAACTCTTTAATAAGATGTGGTCCCAGTTATTGATTCTGAGAAGTATTTCCCATGTAGTTTGGTTCTTGTTCATGAATTCTCTTCCTACCACTATATCTTTGAGATTTTTACCTACTTTGTCTTCCAGTTTTAATATTACTGTTTTAATGTTTAATATGTTTAATATTTAATAATAATATTTAATATGTTTAATATTTAATATGTTTCTGTTTTAATATTTAGATGTTTGAACCATTTAGATTTTAGTTTAGTGTATGGTGATAGATATGGGTCTAGTTTTAGTCTTCTGCATGTGGATAGCCAATTTTTCCAGCACCATTTGTTAAAGAGACTGTCATTCTTTCAGCGAGCATGTTTGGCCCCTGTATCAAAGATAAGGTGGTTGAGTGAGTTTGTGGTTGTGGTTGTATCTTCTAGTCTATTCCACTGATCCTCCGGTCTGTTTCTATTCCAGTACCATACTGACTTTATTGCTGTAGCTTTTTAGTACAATTTC
>PVJX010026702.1:12150-25679 GCA_004027295.1 Dolichotis patagonum
CTAGGTCTCTTCTGGTTCCAGATGAATCTTAGGAGTGATTTCTCTAGATCTATGAGGTATGTTAGTGGTATTTTGATTGGGATGGCATTGAATCTGTATAGTAATTTTGGGAGAATGGCCATTTTTACAATGTTTGTTCTTCCTATCCATGAACAGGGTATGTCTTTCCATTTTCTGAGGTCCTCTTCGATTTCCTTTTCAGAGCATTATAATTTTTGCTGTATAGCTCTTTTACTTCTTTTGTGAGATTAACTCCTAAGTATTTCAATTTTTTGGATGCTAGTGTAAAGGGTGTGGTTTCTCTTATTTCTCTCTCAGTAGCTTTGTTGTTAGTGTATAGAAATGCTGTTGATTTTTGAGTATTGACTTTGTATCCAGCTACCTTGCTGAATTTGTTAATTATATCTAGGAGTCTTTCAATAGAGTTTTGGGGGTCTTCTATGTAAAGTATCATGTCATCTGCAAATAATGATAATTTAACTTCCTCTTTTCCTATCTTTACTCCTTTTATTTCTCTTTCCTATCTTATTTCTCTGGCTAGTATTATCAGTACTATGTTGAATGGCAGTGGTGATAATGGACATCCTTGTCTTGTCCCTGATTTTAAGGTAAAGGCATTCAGTCTTTGACCATTCAATATGATGCTGATGTTGGTTTGTCATAGATGGCCTTTACCATATTGAGATAAAGACCTTCTATTCCAATTCTCTGTAAGGTTCTTATCATGAATGAGTGTTGGACTTTATCAAAAGCTTTTTCTGCATCTATAGAGATGATCTGAAATATTTCACTCCATGCTCTTCTTGATTTCATTGTTTGTGTTGAGAAGTCTGCCGTGATTCTAATAGCTTTTCCTTTATAGGTGATCTCTCTTTTCTCTCTAACAGTTTTTAGTATTCTATTCTTATGTTGGATATCTGGGATGGTGATTATTATGTGTCTGGGTGTAGTTTTATTTTGGTTATCGCTGTTTGGAGTTTTATATGCTTCACTTATGTGAATGTCAGTTTCTCTTCTCATGTTTGGGATGTTTTCAGCTATTACTTCTGTAAATATCCTCTTGATTTGGTCTGTCCCCTTGTTTTTCATTTATCCCTATTGATCTTATGTTATTTTTCTTTGCATCATCTTGCAGGTGTTGAATTGTTATTTCCTGATTCTTTGTTATTTTTAAAAGATCTCGTTTTTCCTTTTCAATGGCTGCAATCTTATCTTGGAGGTCTGAAATTCTATCTTCACTTTCATTGAGGCAGTTTTGGCAGCTTTCAATAGCATTTTTGATTTCTTGTATATCTCTTTGAATCTGCTTTATGTATTCTGTTTGTTTCATATAGTGTTTATTTAGGGATTCTATCTGTTTGCTTTGTTCTTCTAATTTTTTAGCTGTGTTTTCACTAGATGCGTTCACTATTTCTTTCACTGTTTTTATCAATTCTTCTTTTACCTGGGGAAGTTTTCTGAATTGAATTTCTCCATAGCTTTCCCTAGTTGCATATTTATTTCATTTTATATCATTTCAGACATTTCAGGTGTATGACTTCTTTTTTCTTCTATGTTCTTCTAAGTTTTCTTGGGGAGGGCTGGAGCTTTGAGCCTGCCTTTTGGTGTTTCCTTTTGTCATTTTTCTATATTTCCTTGCTTTGAGCAGTCTTCCAAATATTCCTCTGCATGTGTGGTGAATTACCTCTTGCACCCTCAGTTGCTGGAGTGGTTGTGGCTCCCCCACAGGCTCTTGGCTTCCTCGCAGGGTCCTAACTTTCCTCTGTGGGCTCCTGGCCCCCTAAGTTGTAAGGCTGATGCTGGGCGTGGTCAACCCAGAGCCCGTGGAATCTGAGGCGGGCTGGGCTGCTGTCCTTTGTCCCAGGCAGGTCTCCAGGAGGTTCCCTGTGGGTGAAGGTTGGGCCTACAGGTCCCAAACAGTCAGGCCGAGATGCTGGTTTCCGCAAAGTTCCCAGTCCCAAACAGACCTGGCCAGTCTCCGGGAAGTTCCCTGTGGGTGAAGGGCAGGCCTACCAGCCCCAAACAGTCAGGCCGAGATGCCGGTCTCCACAAAGTTCCCAATCCAAACAGTGCAGGCCAATCTGCCTGTCTCCATCAGGTTCCTGGTCCCAAACAGTTAGGCCGAGATGCTGGTCTCTGGGAGATTCCCTGTGGGTGAAGGGCGGGCCTACCAGTCCCAAACAGACCTGGCTGAGAAGCCGGTCTCAGGGAAGTTCCCTGCAGGTGAAGGGCGGGCCTACTGGTCCCAAACAGTCAGGGCGAGATGCCAGTCTCTGCAAAATTCCCGATCCAAACAGTGCAGGCCAATCTGCCAGTCTCCTGGAGGTTCCGGGTCCCAACAGTCAGGCCAAGATGCAGGTCTCCACAAAGTTCCCCATCCACATTATTTCAAATGCCAGAATTCCTTTTGTTTTCCAGGCTGCACAGTGTTCTGTTGCATACATATGTACCACATCCCCTTACCGGTCCCCCATTAAGGAGTACTTAGATTGCTTCCATGTCTCAGTTATTGTACACAATGCTGAAATGAACATGAGAGTATAAATCACACCAGCATATTCATTTCACAGCAAGGAGTAAGATTGCTTGATTATAATCTTTTTCTATGTTCAGATTTAGTAGAAAAATTTATATTGTTTTTTTAAAATGGCTATACTAATTTATATTTCAAATAGTGTACAAGTGTTCCCACTTCCACCCTGTTACCTGAATTTATGGGGTTTTTTGTGTTGTTTTTGTTAATAGTGGATACTTACTTCAGTAATGAGGGATGAGGATCAATTCCTTAAGGATTAAATGCAATCATTCAAGCAGAACAATCACAAGGTTGGTTAGCTTGCTTCTTGAGAGTTAGGACTGGAAATTTACTCAACAAGCATTATTTTTCCCTACTCTCAGCTGGATATGGATCAAACACAGCCTGATAGCATTGCAACATGGAAAGACCTTGTTCTGAGGTGAAATATTATATAAATAAATAAATAAATAAATAAATAATAGAGGGCTAGGATGCAGCTCAATGCAAAGCCTGGTGTTTAATACCACTATCAAGAAAGAAAGAAAGAAAGAAAGAAAGAAAGAAAGAAAGAAAGAAAGAAAGAAAGAAAGAAGAAAGAAAGAGAGAGAGAGAGAGAGAGAAAGAAAGAAAGAAAGAAAGAAAGAAAGAAAGAAAGAAAGAGGAAGGGAAGGAAAGAAAAAAATCTTTTGAAGTTGTAGTTCAGTTTTTCCAAGTGATAACTCTTGTAGATATTGCTGGTTTTAAAATTAAAAGACCTAAATATTTTTATAATACCCCATGATCACTATTTTCCTTATGTTAATACCACAGCCAATCAATCTCTCTGTGCCTTGCCCTCTGCCCACCCTTCCAGCTATGTGAATATCTGTGGCATCACCACAGGCCACGTCTAACCAATATCCCATTTCCATGCCAACACACCAATCTCCATAGAGTTCAATGTACAAGCAAACCAGTCCCAGAAACCCAGTGTAAGAATGTGATTCCAGGGCTGGGATCCAATAACCAGCCCTGGTGTCCCTCAGTCAGGTCCAGAAACTGGTGGCCCAATCCAGCGAGTCAATTGGGGAAACTTTTCACAGAAAACTATTTAAAAAAGTGCAGAAAGACTGTGAAAACCCACAAAGTACCTCTTAGTTTTACCATAACCACGTCAGAAGGGAGCAGGGCAAAGAGAAATTCCAGGACACGCAGGGAAGGATGCGCATGTCTGTGATGACAGCTCACAGCTGGGGTAGGAGTGCAGGACGCACAGAGGAATGTGGCCAATCACGGCCCTGAGGATGGTAGCCTGGGCAGAAGGTGGCCAAATTCTGTCTTTTTTTCTGTTCACTTCCTCCCCAGCTTGGCCCCCATGGTGGTACAGTTTGTAGCGCTTGGTCTCCCAGATAAGAGAGAAGAAAGAGACAGAATAACATTTGATTCCATAGTAGGAATACAACAGAGGATTGCGCACCCATTATCCAGGCTTCCTGGCTGTGCATTCATTTGGTCAATGCCATTTCTCTTCCTAACATCAAATACCTTATTCTTTGAGCAGTTTAAGTCACAATCTCCAAAACTGTTCCACATATGACATTAAAAAGCCCTCTGTCATCTCCTCTCTCATTGCTCCTGCTGGCCTAACACGTGTGCTGTTTTCTCAAGACAGAGCTTCCAGATCTAGAACAATTCCCATTTTGTCATTTGCTTCTGTGACTCAAGAGTTGCATCAAATTTCCTCAGAAATAAATGAGCTTCCACTTCACAGCACCTGGCCACTTATCCTGCAGCCGGTTTCTTCCCCCTATGCACAAACTTCTCATCACACACAAAACCCTTGCTCCACAGTGAAGACCCTCAGGAGCTCTGGGAGCAGAGTTTACATGCTGGTCAGCTCCCCATGATTGAGACTGGTAATTTGATCATGGCTGCTGGACTTACCTTGTTTTCAAACTTTGATTTCTCCCAAGAAACCAGAGTCTTTTTGTTTCCACCCTATCTGCCTTAGTTGTGTCTCTTGCCTTTGGTTAGGTTGGCAAAGGCTCTAGACTGAAGAAAACAGTGCTACATGATGAGGGAACAGCTTATGAAACACAGCTCTGCCAGTGTCCATCTGTGTGACCCTGGGCAATGTGTACTCAACCATTTCTATATCTCAGGAACCACACCTGTAAAATGGGCATGATGGTCACCACTGATTCACCAGTTTATTGTGAAGGTTAAGACGAGAGGAGAGCTGTACTCAACAGAGTACCAGGCACAGAATACACATTCAAAAATATGATTATGATAAACACTAAAGAAAAATGACAAATTGTTTTGAGCCACCGTGGCACCTCGATTATAATTATCAGTTGGTACATTAGACACTTTCTCTTGAGGTCAGATTGTTTACTGACATGCGAAGTGAAAACAAGTGTTTGTTGCAAAATCTATACATGTAGACATGAATACATATAGACATTAATACATTTTCAAAAATTGTCTTTTTTTAAAATGTCCTTGGGGTAGGAACAATCACGAATTTTACAGTCAAATTACTTAGATTCGAATCCTAACTGGGCATACTTCTGAACACACTTGGGACAAGTGAGTTGCCTATTTTGTACATAGTTTCTTGGCTATAATATGAATTGTAACACAAAGAAAATTTGCAACACAAAGAAAATTTACTAATGCTTCTTCATTTCTTGAAGAAACTGGGAATAATACTCATATTATGTAAACACTTGAGGTAGAGCTTTGTAAAGAGTAAGTTCCCAATGCATAGTGATTGTCATCAGTATTTTAAAAATTCTGTCCTTCTTTTCCATGGAGCAGTCAACATACTTTTTGACTAGTTGCATTTCAGAGGCTCACAACTCAGAGCCTCTGTGCCTGTGGAGACCTCGAATACACCAGGGAACTGGAGCAAGAATAAGTCACCTGCATGTACTTCGTGAGCCTCCGTTAGTAGAGACAGAGACTGTTGCAGAGGCTGGGACAGCAGATGTTTCTGGACTCATAACCAGGCTTTGTTCTTGGACAGAGAGACACAGGTCTGTGCCAGCAGATGATTTGGGAGCACTTGAAACCTTCTTTACCTCACAGGTGTGACTTTTGTGTGACAATATCTGAATGCCTTGGTGTCATCCTGTTGTCTTTGGGTTGAAACATCATAATCATAAAAACAGAGACAGGGACACCACCAGCGAGAGCCAACCTGATATCAGAAATGAAAGAAGATGGATTCTGGTGAAAAATTGGGCTCTCAGAAAACAACAGTGTCATTTATTAGCTGCGTGACCCTTCTTAACCTCCTTTGGGCCATCTGTAAAATCACCGCCATTAATACTTAAACATACAGGGAGTTGTTGTAGACACCATATTCATACTCATCAGAATGGTGCCTGAGATCACCAGGGACTGACCGTGGATGGACATGACAAGAGGAACAAGAGTTGATTCTGGGGTCACTGCAGAACATCAGAAGCAGGGATGGTAGACAAAATACTAAGAGATGAACCGGGAGGACCAGTTTATTTGCTGACCTGAAAGTCAGAAACTGAGGAAAAAGGGTCCGTCCACCAGAGGGAACCATGAACCACGACGCTCGCTGAGGTAGATCATGTCAGAGACCTGGAGCCCAATCAGGGGCTGCAGCCACAAGAGAGCATTATCAGTCAAGACAGCACAAGAGGACGACCTTCCACTATGCTAAGGAAGAGCTGACTAAGATTGATAGCTAAACATACCACAATTGACAACTCAGTGGAAACAGTATTTTCCTTGAACCTGGGAGCTGAACATACAAGTAACAATTGAATTGATCATAGTTTTTCTTTAACTACATAATGATTTGGGTTGATGAGATTTGCTGTAAGTGGAATTGTTCTTTACATGTAATTCATGTGTCCAGAAGTTTTTGATGTATTCCTTTCTACCTTACCTGCTGGAGGGTGTTAGGGATCCAGTTACCTTGCTTGACAAACACTGCATTACTCTTCTACATCCTGAGTCCCCTATCCATTTCAAGAGAATATTTATATTTTTATCTGAAGAAAATTTTAAAAAGTGGAGTATTTCTGAGCTGTCAAGTAATGTTTAATCATTGAATTTTAAGACATAAATATTTCTGGAATTTTTACGTAGGAAAAATACTTAATATGATGAAAATAACAAAAAAAATTTAAAAAACACAGTGTTTCTACAAATACATTAATATGTCAATCACTTTTAATCTTCTAACACCCTGTTAACACCCACTACTTTCTTGGAATGCCTGTAACAGTGGAAGATAATTAAATTTTCTCTCTTTAAATTCTTTTTTTTTAATTTTTAAATTTTTAAAATTTTATTTTAAAAGTGAGTAAAATTAAACACAACAAAACAGAACAGAATGGGACATAAGAAAGCATAAATTTCAAAGCAAGACAACCAGAGATTTTCACTATCTGTCATATTGTCTCTTGTTTTCTTCCAAATGGTTGTCCTTATCTTTGCATTTGGAGAGCTCATACTAAATAACACAGCCAATCTTTTCATAACATGTGTAGTTCACTGGCTCCCACTTGCTAGGCAGAGGGGGGGGCATGGGATGGGGGGCAGGATGACATGAGATGTCTGATTCTCAGCCCACACGCAGACAGGATCACAGTTGCCCCCCAGAGATGGGAAGAGTTCCTTGTTCTCCCGGCACCCCAAGTCAACCACATGGTGCAGGTCCCGATGCACCAGGGTCTCTCTCCTTCGGGCTGCTGAAAGTCTGCCACACTCTCAGCTGCCCCCCAGAGAGAGGAGGAGTTCCTTGTTCTCCCGGCACCCTGGGTCAACTGCACGGTGCAGGTCCCCATGAGCCAGGGTCTCTCTCTCTCTTTAAATTCTTGTTCCTTGACTTTTTCTAGGTAACATATATGAATTTCACACAAAAATTCAAAAAATTGAAATCTTTGTCATAAATGGATTAAAACTGGCTTGTAATTGACTATTGTATAATGTTTACTGCTGAACATATGTAAGGCACAGTATACTTCCCTGCTGCATAATTGCAAATTACATAATTTGCCTCTGTACACATTATCTCCATACCATTCTATTCTTACTTTTTTTTATAAAGAGAATCTTTGAATATTTTTATGATTATATATAGTATTGAGATATAAATATACAAAATTGCATAATGTTCTACTGTATGGAAACACTGCAGGAAAATATTTGATTTATGAACAAATGTTGAAAACAAGTAAAATTCAAGTCTTCAGATACAAACATCTGATAGTCTAAACCTAAAAGTCATATATTTAGCAGTGTGCATTTGGGTATTGAAAAATCTTAAAGGCATAAGAAAATGATATTTCTAAGTACAATTTTTCTTTATTGAACTATCATTCCCAAAGGGGGAAAAAAACCTAACAAAAGTAAGGCTTTTGAAACTGTATATGAATGACCTTGGCCAATTTGAAATTCTGTAAAATAAGCCCTCAGTGTGTTTTCTGCTAAACTTATATAAGAATACACAATACACCATAACTAACATATTTACTAATTTTCAGCACAGTGATTCAAGCCAATCCTCTTCTCTTCTGCAAAGAGAGATTCTGTGGAGCCATGGAGAGAGGCAATCACACAGTGACCTAATTCATCCTGCTGGGCTTCATGTGGGACCCTGAGATGCAGCTCATCCTCTTTGTGTTGTGACCTGCTTCCCCTAGTGAAGTTGGCCCATGGCAGGCTGGAGGGCACCCAGGCTCTGATGTACTTCCTGTTGTTTCCAATGTCATCAGCCCCCTTGCCCTCATCCTGGCCTCCTACCTCTTCATCATCACCACCATCTTGAGGATCCGCTCCACCCAGGGCCGCCTCAAGGCCTTCTCCACATGCACCTCCCACCTTGTCTCTGTCACCTTGTACTATGGCTCCATCCTCTACATCTACTCTGGCTCTGAATCCAGCTATTCTAGGGACAAAATTGCTTCCATCTTTTACACAATGGTATTTCCCATGCTGAATCTCGTGATCTACAGCTTGAGAAATATGGATGTGAAAGAGGCTCTGCAAAAACTCATCAATTAATCAAGCCAATTTCTCTAAAATTTGCTTATTTTACTCCAAGTCAGGATCTCACTGTGCTCCACCCTCATTACTCACTGTTACATTGGGAGTGAAAGAGTCTCTCCCCTTACCACATGGCACTTTAGCATACCTAGGGTAAGAAAATTAGGGTCAATGAGGAATTAAAACTTTAACATAGAATGCAAAGAGTTGGATGGGACCCAGGCACAAAAAATATCTTCTAACTTCAAACAATGACAGAAAAACAGTAGATTTAGTTGACTTCTGTTTATAGAATAGTTTCTATATAGGTTTTCGTGAGAAATAAATAATAATTCAGGCATGTAGCAGCACACTTTAATGGAACTATTTAGGGAGCTGAGGCAGGAGAATTGCAAATCAAAGGCAAAATTGGGCTACGCAATAAGATGTGGATCACAAAGAAACGCAATTCATCAGTGTCCCCTTGAGAATTTTTCAAGCTTCTTCATCTTTTTTTTTAACCACAATCATTGTTAGAAAGATCAAGCAGCATCCAAGAAACAATTTGGGACAAATTATTCCCAGCAGATATGATCTTTTTTAATCTGTAAATTTCTTCACAAGTTCCTCCCTTTAGGAAAGTCAGTCATCCTCTCATAGATACAATTTCTGTGACTCACTTTCTAATTTTCTGGGCTCCTCCTTTGTCTTTCAAGAATAAGCTTGGAAAGAATTCTACATCCAAAATGTGAAATTCTGAGCATTTTATGGATAAGATAGTAACGATGTTGGCATGAACCAACTTAAAAAATGAAAATATATGAAATGCACAGTATTCAAAGGAGAAATCTTAACAGAAAGAAAAATGTAAATACTATAAAGTGCATTTAATTTTTATTGAATTTTCAAAAAGACAATGTTAATACAATGTATATTTACAAAGCAGAAATGCATTAATATTTGCATTGGTGAAGTCATTAATTTAAAAAGGTATATGAATCTGCAGGTCAGAAGTGTGAAGAAACACCACACAGCTCCTCTCTGCAGCTCAAGAAAGTAGTGCCCACTGTCAGCCATGAGTGTTCTTCAAGACCTGGGGATGGGCACACTCAGGACTCATGATAGCACTATGCTGTAGTAACCTAGTAAAAGCAAAGTTAACAGAACAAATCCAAAGTGCTTAACTTTTGCTCTTCACTGCTTTATTTCTCATGGAGATTGCTGGCCTGAATACTTAGAGAAGATGAGGCCCTAGTGACACCGTATAGCAGGGAAAGCTTGAGTTTTAGCTTTGCGCAAAGTGGATTGCAGAGCAAAACTTTGCATCTAACCATCTGCCTCATTTTGCTGTGCCTCTTTTTCCACATCTGTCAAGATGGAGTAATAGTCACGGTATTGTATGAGGGTGCTCAGGGTCCCAGATGACAGAGGCTGGTGTCCTGTACCACATAACTGTGTTCTCTTAATGTAAGAGTTCCACCATTGTTTCCCATTACTGATATTCTATTTCTGTTACCTATAACATTAAGCATCATTCTGCTTAATGTTATAGTTAACATTATATGTTATAGTTAACATTATATAACATTGTTTTATATATATATGTAACATTATATGTTATATATAACATATATAATGTTATCTGTATATGTTATATATGTGTTATAATATATAACATATGATGTTATATATTATCGTTGAGGACCTGTAACTGTCCTCCATTTTTCACAAGGATCCATTTTGCAATAACCACCATCTTAGGAGTATTAGCCAAACTCCTGCCTTTGTAAAGATAAGTTTCTGTTTCCCCACCTCCTCCCACCTTTGCCCATAGTTACTCCCACCAGAAAGTTGAGCCCACCCAACTGTTGCCTATATACTCCCACAAAAGGGTTAGTACCACTCATGATTGCTTAGCTACCGGACTAGGTCACATGACCTAGCTTCCTCATTTCCCCACTCCCTATACATATGCTGAGCTATCCCTAAATAAACGAGACTTGATCAGAATCCTGTCTTGTCTTCATTTCTCGTGTCTCTTGTCCTATCTCATCCCCACTTCCCCTCTAGGGTCTTCATTGACTTACTCGCAGGTCAGGACATATTATAACATCATATGTTATATATGTAACATTATATAACATGTATGTTATATGTGTTATATATTAATATATATACATATGTTACATATAACATATAGTGTTATATATAACATATAATGTTAACTATATGAAACTAGGACAGAATTCTGAGATTCAGGGTGCCCTTAGGGTCATATTTTATTGAAGATTCTTCCTGGATTTTGAGTGACTACTCTTTAGTTTTACTTTTTATTTTCATTAACATGTAATAACTTCACATTTTAATACAGCATGTCTTTTTTAGTTTACAGAGAGGAAATTAAAAAAATAAAAATAATGATACAGAGATTCAAAACAGGATACTAAGAAATTAACAATGAAAGAGAACTTCAAAAGAAGATAGTAGCAGATTAACAATGGTTAATATATTGCATATTGTTATCTTCAAAATAGTATTTCAATATATGCAAGAATTATATCATTTAAAACATTTGAAAGTGACTGGTACCCACTAAAGTTATTTATCTAGTATAACATAAAAATCCTAAGAGGAAAAGGATTAAATGGAGTAACAACTTCACATATTAATATGGTATTTTCAATGCATGCATATAGAAAGACTGATCAAATCAATATATTTATCAATATAAATACCATTTCCTTCACTTTTTCATTTCTTCCTGATGGAAATTTTGAAGTACTTTTCTTCTAGAAATGTAAAAAAAAACATTTAAAATGGGTTATTACTCAGCCACAAGAAAAAATGAAGGTCTGTCATTTTTAGCAAAATGGATGGAACTAGAGGATGATATTTGTTGTAAACCAGACATACAAAGGGAAATACCACATGTGCTTTCTCATAGGTGGAAAGCACAAAAGCCCACTGTGATGGAATATATTGATTAAAAGAGGCTGGAAAGAACAGGACAGCGGGAAGTTGCATAAGTTGAAAAACAGGCAGTAAAATGCAGCTAGAACAATTGCTAGGGGTCTGCAGAATGGGGTGACTCTCATGTAGATGCCCATTTTCTTATTCATTCACCTTTAAGCTTAATTATCTTCTTTTAATGTAATCTCATCCATACAGCAAAAGTGACTCCATCCTCATTATAGGGCTCCATTTTAGTTGAAGCTAATGTTTGGATGAACTCAGTACTCAAGACCTTCGTCCAGTTAACCCTGGAAGGCAGGAACAAACAGTTACTGTAAACAGCGGACGTGCTGACCATGGTCCACATCCTATTTGACTAATGACCCAGATGTGCTGGAAAACCATGTAACATTCTTGGAAAATTACAAGTGAAGTAATGTCATTGCTATGGTTACTGAGGAACCTGATAAAAGTATAAAAAGTCTGGAGGGCCAAGCCTCAGGGACAGTGCCGTAGCTGATGGCTGACCACTGTCTGCTGACTAATAAGGCTTGTTTGTATCCATTCTTTTTTTTTTTAATTTTAAAGAGAATAAAACAAAAGAGGACAGAACAAAGCAGAACAGAACAGAACAGAACAGAACAACATAAGCAACACAGCACTTTATAGCAAGACAACCGTACAGTAACAGTAGCTATCATAATATCTCTTTCTTTACTGTAGTTGAGCATAGCTTCAAATACAATAATATCAAACATAACAAAATAGTATAAAACCATTCAAGAGAATGAAAGAATTACAGGGCATTCTGAACCGACTAACAGAAAAAGATCAATGGCTACTATAATATCTCATTTTCCATTAAAAAATTGTTTATACTATCACATATATTAAAATCCCAATAAGACACAATATGATAGAACTGATGGTAATAGAAGAATAAAAGCATAGTAGTGATATAGGGGAATGAAACTCCCAACCTACTATGTCTGCGAGTTTGTGTTCTCTAAAATCAAAGAATGAATTTTAGGAAAAACAGAGGTGAAGAGTAGAATATATTTATTTAGAAAAAACTTCTGTCTGAAGAGAGACAGAGGGGGTCCCGAGGGGGGTTGCCAAAGACTCTGTCTTTTTCCAGGGACTTTTATAGAGCAAAATCATGAGACTAGATGGCACAAAGTTGGGGAAAATGGGAATTTGCTTGCATTTGTCTTGAGATATGGCCTGTAGCAAGAGGTGTGGGTCTTCTCTAAGATCATTAGACATCTGGCCCTCTGTGCCAGCTTCTTCTAGGGCCTATCCCTGTCTGACTGCCTATGATATTTCTAACTGGCTCAGCTGCCTGTAACTGTAGGACTTCAAAGCAAGATGATATTAAATCAGCAATGGTTGCCATAATGTTTTGTTTTCTTCAAAACAGCTGTTCACACAGTCACACATAATAAAGTCAAACAGAACAGAATAAAACCATTCCAACTGATGAATGAAAACATTAAAAGACTTCAAAGCTATGTAATAGAGAATCATGATTACCATAAAATCTTATGTACTCTTACCAATTCTCATACTAGGGAGACTACACAGTGTTTACACATGTGAGTTTGGTTTATTTCACTTATGAGTATGGTCTCAAGCTGTGTCCACTTATTTATAAATATCTCAATGTGATTGTTCTTTATAGTTGAGTAGCTGGGTTTACTACTTACAGATGGTCAAGAACAGGCAACAGAAACCAGGATTTCATGTAGGTGGGATCTGCAGGCTCTGGAGAGTTGAGCTCCATTGTATAAAAATAATACAACTTTTTTATCCATTCCTCAGTTGATGGGTACTTAGGTTGTTTCCAAGATCTGGCTATTACAAATTGTGCTGCTATAAACATGGGCTTGTATCCATTCTCAGCCTCCACGTCTCTCGTGTTTCTGCCATAACATCATCAGAGGTAAAACTCCAACAAATTAACAGGCTGGATTTCAGTCTTTCATCTACAGTGCAAGGAAGTCACGTGATACAAGAACTGCCACTCGGCGCGACTCTTTGGGACTGGTAAGCACGCCCTTCATCC
>PVJX010026703.1:0-25567 GCA_004027295.1 Dolichotis patagonum
TCTCTCTCTCTCTCTCTCTCTCTCTCTCTCTCTCTCTTTCTTCCTCAATTCTTCATCCCAGCACACTCTCTGTGGTGACAGAGATCCCTGGTCTCCCTCCTGACACAGTGCAACCTCTTCGCCCCAATCTGTGAGAACCACTAAACCTGCTGCTGCCTGTGGCCTGGTGGACTGAACTTGGATCCTTAGTCTCGAGAAGCAGTAGGGTCAGGGGCTGCTCCAAGTGTCTCCTGAAACCCTGGAGACAGCACAGGGCAAGCTCCCAACTCCAGAGCCATGATCTGGCAGCATAAGCTGGGCACACGATACGAGTCCTCCTACACCATGAACAGGGTCTGTTTAGGGACCCATGACACAGGAAGCCAACTAGGAAGTCAATCTGTTAAGGTAAAGACATAATCCAGGAAAGGCACACTGCCAACACCCCAGCCTGCTCCCTTCACATGCACTAGTGCAGGGCCGACAGCCCATCTGGAACCTAGTTTGGCTGTTAAAGGACACTTAAGTGTCCTTTAAATGTGAAGGGAAAGACAAAGGAGTCAGTGCCCTTGTGATATGAGAAAGGTCAGGCCACCACTGCTGGCCTTAATGAAAGGAGAAAGTGCCAGGGCCAGTCACACACACAGCTCCTAGAGCAAAGGAGGAGGCTGAGAGTCCTCCTGCAGCCCTTCCAGGGGGACACAGCCCCCCAGCCTTGAGTTTGGTGCACTAAGAGGTAGTGGAGCTTCACACCTCCAGAACTGTAAGAAATAAGATCTGTGTTGTTTTAAGTCCACAGGGTTATAGTCAATTTTCACAGCTCTGCATAAGCGCCACAGAGTCAGCCACTGTCACTTCTCTGTTGCCTGCACCAAACTGCCGGGGTTTGTGAGGTGAATAACGACGAGAGACCTCGCCACTCCTTCAGCACGGGCTGCAGTACTGGGTCCCTTGTGTTTCCTCATTATGGAGCTTAGGGTGGAGGGTCAACTGGACTGGCTCTGCAATCTGCCTGGGTGTTGGTGAAGTGTCCTTCTGGGTATGTCTGGATGGAACAAGGAGGCCTGATTTGGGGGTCTAGATCAAGTCCACCTCCCTTTCTGTCCTGAACTTGGATCACCATGAACTGAGCAGATCTGCTCCTCCACTCCCTTTTGCCGTGGTATTTCTTCCTTGGGGACAGCTGACCATGGATTGAGTCTCCTAAAACCATGAGCCACATGAAACTCCTTCTTTAGGAGGAGTTTAGGGTGAGTGTTGGGCGTTCTGTCTCAGAGACAAGAGAAGTGATTGATACACTTATTTTTCTCCAACTTGTGGTTTTATGGACCCAACGCAAGCTTCAGCTACTGGCTAGGAGTGCCCTGGAGCTCTCTACTCCCACTTTCTGCCCTTCTTTTCCATATGTCCAGACCCCGTGTGTGCTCCTGATGGGCAAGTGTCAGCCACTATTTGTTTCGTGACCCAGACTCTGCCTTACCCTAGAAAAATGACATCTCAGGTGGACCAGTGCATCTTTAGCATAGGTAAGTTCCACCACTTCAACCAGGCTGAGAATCACTGGCCCAGTAATAGACTCTAGCTATGGCCTTTCTGGGTTCAGCTGTTACCATGGTCATGTGCTACAGGCCTGAGAGGGCAGGGACTGTGCCCACAGCCTCAGGCCAAGCCCTCCCAGGCACGAGTACCTGTTCTGAGGTTTTACAGGCTCCCCTTTCACTGCGCCTGACATGCAGTCACCCAAAGGGACTTTTCAGTGAGTCTCACTAAGTTTGTCTGGCATAAATCATGATATTTACTGATCCCAGAACCTGAATCAAGAGAACATGACACACTTAATTTTATAGCTGATGAGATCATTTGTGGCAGGTCTGGAGCAGGACTCAAGCTTGAATTCTTTGCTGCCTCCCTCCTGCACTCTGCCCAAAGCTGCAGGCTGGTCCCAAGCACAAGGTGACCAGGTGGGAGCAGCAGGCAGGGTGGGCTGTAACGGTCCCTTCCCTGCCCAAGGAGGAGCTGGTGGACGGAGAGTCAGGGAGCCCTCCTGCTCCACTTCCAACCCTCTGGCCCAGCATCCCGATGCCCACATTTCACACATTCCCCAGGTCTCATTCTGCTGAACCCTCTCAGACCCAGCCCTTCCCTCTCTGTGTGTTTCGGGGTCTCTTATTCACCAGCATTCGTGACTCCCCATAGCTCATCAAAGTGGCTCCAAAGCCCGCCCTAATGTGAGCTGCAGCTCTTAGCTTGATTCTCCAGGAAGGCCCGAGCCCGGGAGAGCTCCTCACACAGAACAGCAAGTGCTGAAATAAAACACCTGCCTCGCAGACAAGGTGGACGCCGAGAGGAGCCGGCTCCACCCCTCCGCTCACACACGGCCCAGCAGATCCATAGACTGGAATGAGAAGGCTGGAAAAAGTGACGCTGAAATAGAGATTTTTATGGTTCTCAGGCGCACTGCTGTGTAGTAAAGTATCTGTTGAAATTATTCTGCTGTGCATCTGGGAGTAAAAGAAACGAAATCAATATCAAGACAAGAAGTAACAGCTAACCGCAAGCTAGAGGCGGGTTCCGCGGTGTCCTCTGAGCCTCCCCCTCTGCTGTCTGCTTCCTGCTTGAAATGCAATAGGGACAAGTGTGCAGCTTACTCAGCACCTACATCCTTCGCTTCCTGGGAACCATCTACACCATGCACTCATTTGCGTTGAAACACAGTCCTCTAGGCTCAAGCGTCCCACAGCTCCGGCTGCCGCAGGAGGGCTGCTGGTAAAACCTCCGGCTCAGGCAGCCTGCAAAACCAGCCACTAAGTCCTGTCCGTCTGTCTTTCTCCTGCTCTTTCATCCATTAATTCACTCTGCAAAATTCACAGAGCGTTTCCTCTGCTCTAGTGCCCTGCTACCTTAAAAAGATTAAGAGATGTATGGTATGGTGCATACACCTGTCAATCCCAGCACTGGAGGCTGAGGCAGGAGGATCACAAACTAGAGCCTACATGGGCAACTTGGTAATTTAGCAAGACTGTCTCAAAGAGAGAAAGAAAGAAAGAAAGAAAGAGAAAGAAAGAAAGAAAAAGAAAGAAAGAAAGAAAGAAGAAAGAGAGAAAGAAAGAAAGAAAGAAAGAAAGAAAGAAGAAAGGAAGAAAGAAAGAAAGAAAGAAAGAAGAGACGAAAGAAAGAAAGAAAGAAAGAAAGAAAGAAAGAAAGAAAGAAAGAAAGATGAGAGGAGGGAGGGAGAAGAGGAGGAGGGAAGGGAAGGGAAGGGAAGGGAAGGGAAGGGAAGGGAAGGGAAGGGAAGGGAAGGGTGTAGCTCCATGCAAAGGCTCTAGGTACCATCCCTGGGGCCTTCAAAATGAAGCATGCCGAGCGCCTCCTAGGGAGAAGCTGGCAGCTACCTCAGGGAGACATGGGGAACGTCCAGTTCGCCCAGGGCTGAGGACCATTCTCAGTCCTTCCCGTGGTAAAGCCACAAAGTCCAGAGCAAATCAGGATACCCCGTCCCACTGTGGTGGAGACGCTGGGTCTTACGGGCAGGGGTGGCCCTGTGAGCATTGCTCACGGAGATGCTGCCAGAGGCTCTGAAAGGCCCCAGAACGAGCTGATTCCTGCCACACTCGGAGCCTGGGAGTGAGAGGTGCCCTGAGGTCTGACTTCATCCGGCGATTCAGGGGTGGGGAGGAAGGTGACCGGGATGCGCCGCAGCCAGGAGTCCAAAGGAGGGGCGGGACACACAGCACCTGTGATAGCTCAGGGTGCTGGGTGAGCGTGGGGCTGGTGGCACCCTGGGGATACCTGAGGGCCGACCGACGCCCTGAGCGTGCCGGCTACAAAAGGAAGACCTCAAACGGGAATGAGACGAAGAGGTCCTGAAGACCAGGCTCTGTGCATAAATAAAAGTTGGAGGAGGACAGAGAAGTGCATGTGGGGTTATGAACACAGACCATAAACTGGGGTGGGGTAGAGAGAGACCTTCCCGAAAACCGTGACTGGATCAATGAGGAGACGATATCGGGCCTGGTAGGATACAAACCACAGACAGAGTACGGGCACGGCTATGGGTGCAGCACAGCAGTGGAGAAGGTTCTAGGCTCTGTGAGAGTCTGGGGGTTTGTTTCTTGCCGTTTTGTTTTGTTTTTTGTGGTACTAGGGAACTGAACACAGGGCTTTCACACTGACCCACATTCCTAACCCTTTTTATTTGTTATTTTTTTATTTTACTTTGAGACAAGATCTTGCTAGGTTGCTAAGCTGCCTAGGCTGGGCTTTACCTTGCAATCCTCCTGCCTCAGCCCCTCGGAGTGCTGGGATTACAGGTGTGCTCCTCCCGTGGATAAGATGCTTCCTTGTGTGCCCCTGACCCCACACAACCCAGCTCTCAAACTGGCTCAAGCTTCCCAGGTGCCAGGCACTCTGTAGGCACAGCAGCTGGAAGCCAAGGAAACCGCAGAATCCGTGTTTGGCATTACATTCAGTGAATCAAGTTTATTTCTAAAAGATAGTCCTGTCTGCGGTTTGGAAGAAAGAGGAGAAAGGCGGGAGGATGCTGGAGAATGGATCTCCATGGCCACAGTGGGGAGGTGGGCAGGCGCCCCAGAGGATGGGCAGGTGCCCCCAAAAGACAGGCAGGCATCAGCAGCCTCCACACAGAGGGCTTGGGCTGCCCCACCCTCACTGCCACACAGCAGTGCTTACCTGCACAGACGTCCGCTGCACAGCCCACGGGGAGGCCCCCGGCACTGGTTCTTGCAGGCCCCCGTACCCTTGGATCCTGGCTGTGCTTCAGGACCCCGACCGCCCATTCACTAAGTCTAAGGCATGGAGGGATAGTAGCATCAGGCAATGTGGGGACCCCACAACCCGTGCCTGCATCACTACAACCTGCTGGGCTCTGGAGAAAAGCCCAGCTTGGCCGGACCAATCCGGAGGGCGTGAAAGCACTGAGATTCCACAACCTTCAGTGGAGACCAAGTCAGGCCAGGTTGTCTCTGGCCATCTACAAGCAAGAAAAAGTGTGAGGAGCGTTATGGAGAAATAGACCTGAAAGGCATCCTGCAGCCCTGGAGAGATACCAAAAGCAGCGGATACAGCCCATCTTCAAATATTCAGGAAAGAGGAGGAAAAGGAGATGAAAAGTATCTTTAGGCTCCTGAAAAATAGAAAAGGCTATTTTGAATTCCAATTTTCTTGAGGCCCAACTGAACTAAATTCTTAAATGAACCCATACATATAAAGATCAGAGAGGCAACCGAGAAATGGCAATGCCCATAAATGCTGACTGCTGCTGTAACTTTTAAATTTTTTAAGCAGGGTCTTATTTATTTGGCATAAAATAAATTGAAAATTGCCTATATTTTAGAACAAACCAATGACAAGGAAAAATGTAAAGCAAGAAACAAACTTCACAAAGCTCTAGGCTTTTCTGAGACTTGTCTAAGAGGAAGAGGCTGCTGAAAATGGAAAGTTGAAGGATCTCAGTGAAACAGTTTACTTCTCTCAACCCAAAACACATCGCAGGGACTATACTGACTACAGACAGAAAAAGTAAGGAAAAATCAGTAGCCTGGGAGGGCTTTCTTTGTTTTCCTCATTTATTGTTTTTCATTGCTTTGATATTCCCTTATCAAAGCCAGAAGTTACCTGAATTCTGGGGCAGAACTCCCAAGACCAGAGAGGTGAAGGAAGCCATTCAGCCACCGAAAGCTGTGATTTTATCAGTTGTCCAAACTCCTCTTCCTTCATCCCAGGAAAATGATGCTGTGTGATGAATGTTGGGAAATAAGTGTGTCTTAGCGACCTCAATGGATTCCCTCCCTCCTGTTCTGCTGCTAAATGCTATGGAAAATTCCAGAACACACTGCATTTCTTCACTGCCAGAAAGTTAGCAATTATGTGGTTTTTACCTACTTCATTATTAAAATGAGTTAAATACCCTAAACATATGTTTTCAAGATCAACTGATCTCCACCCACATATCAGTTTTGATGTTTCACTTTCTTTCACTGTCAGCAACATGACCCTGTATAAATTGGTTTCAAGCCAGATCAGGAAAGTTTTGTACTCTACAGAGAATGCCTTATTTGTAAGGTCTGCTGAGATCTTGCTATTATATTTTATTCTGATGCAATAGCTCTGGTCATGGGTTATAAATTAAACTTGAGCAACAAAAATTATAGTTTTATTCTAATACCTGCACCATAAACTTGACAAAATCTACGACCCAATTACCTGTGTAGCGAACTTTGCTTTAATACAACTTACTTTCTGGAAGCCAAATGCCAAGAGGTATTTAGATTTACCTTTGGTCGTGCTGAAAGGAAACATTTCTCTGGTTGTTGTGGGCACATGAAAGTTCCAACGTCAAAATAGGGTGCACGGCAAGTTTAAGCCTCCCAGAAGGACTGGGTGCTCCTGAGCCTTGGGTGAAGTCTTCAGCAGAACCTAGGTGGCCAAGGTCAGGAGTGAGCAGCAGGAGGTGCAAAGTCTCCCCAAGAACAAGGCTGTGAGGCACAGGCAGAGATCAGGAGAACCCCGAGGGAGTAGTGCAAAACCATCTGGGTCACTATCACAGTCTAAAGCATGGGTGCTACTGTGTTGGTGACAAGCAAAGACCATTACCCTTGGAGGACAGACAGGGTTTGACTTCCTGCCATCTGTGTTATGAAGCTGGGGTTATAGTTTAGAGCTAGAGTGTCCCTCAAATTCTCACATGTAGGGGGAGGTAAGTGGATCACGGGGCACTCTACGTATCAGTGACTGTGCAGTTAGGAGGCAAGGCCCGTGGGAACAGGAGGTCACTGGGGAAGAAGTGACCCAGCTCTCTCTTCAGCCCCTCCCTCTGTCTCTGCTTCCTGACTGCCGTGACATGAGCAGCTTTCAGGTGCCATGGAATTTCTGCCTCGGAGCAGCCAAGCACAAACGGTGGCCAGGAGCCCAAATAAATCTCTCTTCCTCTCAGTGGCAGGTGTCAGATATTTTTGTCCCAGCAACAGAAAGGTGACTAATGCACTTTATTTCTGGTGTTTTGTCACACGCCTTACTTTTCCATATGATAGGAACACACGATGCCCTCGTGGTAGATTGGTTTTATCAGCTAAATATATTTTAGAGGAATTAAAGAAAGAATGATTTAATACTTTCTTCACTATGTCACCAGTAACGCTCTTTCTTTCCATGTGTGGATCCACATTTCTGCATGGCAGCCTCTCTCTTTATTCTGAAGAACTTCTCATTTTATGCCAGTAGCAAGGAAAGTGACCAAGTCAGCTGTCAACCAGCCTGGCTCCTTCCTGCATGTACACATTCTTGTAGCTTGCCATAACTAACGTCATCTTGTGCCCTATATTTGATTCAGGAGAATGAAAAATTACCTAAAGTACAATCCCATGAGAAAAGCAGAATGAGCGGCACCCACAAGAGAAAAATTAACCTGCTCAACCAAGAAGCAAGATACAGGTGTCAACCAAAACTTAATGTAAGATTCTAGCTAAATTGTTTCCAGCAGGATGTCTTTTTGTGGTTTTCTGTTTTAAAAGCTCTGTGACTTTCCAGTTCAGGGCCACTCATCTAGCCTCTGAAACAGGGGTCTATATGCAAGTGGTCCTGAGCTCAGCTAATAAAATTCCAAATTTATCAATTTGGTTGCTTGGATTCCTACATTGTTAATGAATCCACTTCACACATACAAAAAGGTTTCTTTTCTGAATCACACAGAATTAATTAGATTTCACCAGGCAGTCCTTGTATGTCAGCAAATCAATCAATCAATTAATAACTGCACCAATAAATATTTGTCAGATAGAGAACTGGCTCCCAGAAGAATTTGAAAAAGCGACGTTAACCAGTTGTCCCATAGGTTGAAAGAGGCTGTAAAGAGAGGAGTGAGGCAGGGGTTAATTGCGCTGTGCTATAAGCTGTTATGTAAACCAGTGAATCAGTTACTTTATTTGAAATTTCAAAATTACAGAGACAGGAAGGAGTTCAGCTGGGAGAAAGCGTTCCTGCCAAACTTTCCCAAATGCCTGCTGGTGTCAATGTGTCCAATCAGAACAAGGACGTTTCATCATGGAGTTATCATTTCTCCAATTTGAGTGAAGGTGGTTTACTCAAATTATAATGGGTTGGGGAGAGAGAAGATGAGTCATGAGATCTCAAACAATGGTCAAGGAGGAGACAGAAAACAACTCAAAAGGAGGAGTGTATGGTTTAGGGCAATAAACCTCTAAGTTACTGCTTTATCTGTGAATCCACCAATCTAGCACTGAACATTTTTTAACAAAAGCAATGCAGCATGAGTTAGAACATCTGAGTATTCAAATAATGGTCAACTGCTCAAATAGCCTGCAGAGGATGAACCAAGAGGGACCTACTAAGTTAGTTAATCAACTTGGAGCTACATTGGGTGACTAGTTTCTCCCAAATAAGACTCTTGTATGCCTTTATTAAGGCATTTGCTCCTCCATTTACCAAATATCCATGAGCATTTACAATGGTCCAGCCAGAGTTTGAGATGTCAGAGTTATAAGAAGACACAATAAAACAGAGAAGACAAAAACCCACCAAGTAAAATAGAAGTCAGGTCAAATACAAGTCCAGAGAAGGTCCTATGAAAATAATGTAAAGAATATCTTGATATATCTTTTACCAGTGTATAATTATATTATGGAGTATTTTAAACCTTATCTAATATATCTCCCTACCACAAGAGGCATGCATTTTGAACTTTCCAGAAAAAGATATCGTCTACTTTCAGTGAAATATCCCTGGAGACATGAATATTTTAACTGGTAGACAAATAGCTTTAAATTATCTGCTTCCTTGGAAACAGGAAATGTGTGTTACTTCCAGCAACTCCAGCCCTTTAGAACTCCTTTATCCTATGAACGGCTAATCCTGCGGTGTGACCACAGTCACCAGTCACCCAGGATCTCCCCCTTTCCCTGGGAAGTCCAAGGAAAGCATACAGGGAAGAACCCCCTCATGCCTATGCTGGAGTCAGAAACTCAAGCCTTACGATCAATCACCTGTATGAATCCATAAAATTAAAAATTAAATAAATTGAAAATTTCACAGTGTCTGCTTTGATATAAGATCGGAAAACATTTTTCTGGAATGAAACTTCAAAGTGTCTCTCAAGAATCCTACAATTAAAACACCCTGTCACATAATAATTTCTTTTATTTTTTCCTAGCCAAAAAAATTAGCAGTTAATCATATTTACATATTTACCATATTTTGGAAAGGAATAGATGTCTAACATAGAATAATGTTATACCTACAGTTGCAATCACAGAATACAATAAACAGTATTTTTAAAAGTCAGGAATGCCATAGCGGGCTGGGTGAGGCGGTGTGTGAGTGTAATCCCAGCATGCTGGGAGGCCGAGGCAGAGGGACCGAGAGTTCAAGATCAATTACATAATTTAGGAAGTTTCCAGCTCAAAGTAAAAATCAATCAATCAATCAATCAATAAATAAATAAAAGGGATAGGATGTAGCTCAGTGTGAACATCTGGGTTCTATCCCCAGTCTTTCTCTCTCTCTCTCTCTCTCTCTCTCTCTCTCTCTCTCACACACACACACACACACACACACACACTCTCTCTGTCTTTATATGAAGGAACATTCAGGGAAAAGAAAATCACAATGAAAATAAGTATATTCAGTATTTCTCACTTTGTGAAAACAAATCATTCATATCTGTTTATCTCTGAGAAATGGAAATGTGATAGTTTTTCTAATTTGTATAATTTTAAAACTGTACACAAGGGACATATAACTTCTTGATGGCTAGAGGAAATCTCTCTGTTTAAGTTTTTGCTTATTTATGCTCCCATTTGCATAGGGAAGGAAATGTCCTTTGCTGGTCTAAGGTCAAAGCCTGGTCACAGTGACCAGGAGGCAAGAAACATCAAGCTTCCCCGGAATGCTTTTAATTTGAAGTGTCAGTTTGATGTAAATCTTGGCCCAGCAGGCTTTCTAGGCAATATGCCTGCTTTAAAATCCATGTTAGGATAAAATAGCTCCCTACATTTTTGCAAAAACAAAAAAGAAAGAAAGAAAGAAAGAAAGAAAGAAAGAAAGAAAGAAAGAAAGAAAGAAAGAAAGAAAGAAGGAAGGAAGGAAGGAAGGAAGGAAGGAAGGAAGGAAGGAAGGAAGGAAGGAAGGAAAGGCTCCCAAGTGTAGCACAAGTGCTAATAATTGCACAATCTCCCAACAACTGTCAGACTGGCAGGCACTAAGCCTGCAGCTGCTACAGCTCTTCTTAGCTTCAGGAATTTGTACCTTTTATGATGAAGACCACCAGGCATCCAATCGACTCTAGTCTATGTTTGCAAACGTGTGTTATTTATAGAATCATCTGCTTGATGTTCAAACTTTCTTGTTGTTGGTAGGTTATGGTTATAACGGAATGTATTCCAGAGTCCTATAAAAATGGGTTGCACTTGTCAAAAATTCATAGACTGGGGAATCAGATCCTTGCCATTGAACTTAGGAAGAAAATTGCTGGGATCATTGGAGTCCAAGTAAAAGCTTGTGACCATGTCAGCCTGAGAATCTGATGCCTGCCTCTGGTTCTTTGCTAACAAACCCCTGACTCTCTGATGGCCAAATAAGGAGCTGAAATGTAAGAATTACATTTTTCCAAGATTACCTATTGCATTCTAACTGAGGCTAACACTTCAAACTTCCTAGCATTGTTGAGTGTTTTCAGTAATCTACCATCTGTTTAGACACATCTATAAGCAGAAAAAATAACTGAACAAGAAATTAAGTTTGAATAATAGGTAATAATATTAGTATAAGCCATTTATTAAGGGCATTAGTACTAGAAATGCTAAAATCCATTCTCACTTAAAATTCAAAAAAATGAAATCTTTTAGTCACAAATATAGTGAGCCTTCATGTCAATAAATTTTTGTATCTGGTTCCCTCCCTGCATAATATGCTCGTGAGTTGGATCCACATTTACTTAGAGTGTAATTCACTCATATCCATCACTTTAAGACATCACATTGTGTGAGTCAGTCACAGTTCCTTTATTTTGCTGTTAAAACCATCACATTTCTTACCTTCATATAAAATTTTTTGAATTTGTGGAGAATTGATCCTTTCTATTGTGAGGCAATTCTAGCAATGTGTTTATTTCTGAATAATTTTCTTCTAATTCAACATTCACAATACATTTTAATTTTCTTCTATGTTTTCATGAGGTCTTATTTTCTTTTCTAGAATAAGATTCGTATTGTTTTTTATTTTCACAAATGTTCTCAAATTCATTTGATTCCACTCTTCTTTTCCTCTTTTTTCTTTTTTTTCCTCTTTTGCTCTTTCCTCCTTTCATTCGCCCTTTTTTTCTTCCCTCCTCCCTTCCTTCCTTCCTTTATTTTGTGTTACTGGGGAATGAATCCAAGGCCTTCACACTCAGCTACATCCCCAACCATTTTGTTGTTGTTCATTTTTGAGACAAGGACTTGCTAAGTTTGTAAGCTGCCCATTCTGGACTGAAACTTGTACTGCTCCTGCCTCCATCTCCCAGCATAGAAATACTCACCTAAGCCAGTTCTCCAATATTTCCCAAATGAGCAACACATCACACAACCAAACTCAGACATGGATAAAAGATGTATTCAAAGTGCAAGACAGATCAGTGGGTATTAATACAATTACACATGTAAAGTTTATTGTCACTAACCCTTTAAGACTTTTCTTCTTGCCAGTTTTGGTATAAAATCCAGGTACATTCATAGTTATTATCTTCAAAGATAATACTGTTAAAATAGTACTCCATTTCCCAAATATATATCTATGAGTGGTTATTTTTTAAAACATTCTTTGATCAAAACAACATTCTAAGTCAGATTGGAACTATTTGATAGAAATATGTTGTGAATCAAACTGTCTTCTGTTAATCCAGATATTATGTAAAAATGTGACTTTCTCAGTTTTCTTTTATTTGGGAAACATGTATTTATTTCCCATGAAAAATGATATTGCTGTTAACACATGTATGACACATCATTATTCTTAAATAAACTAAATGTTGTAATATGTCATTGTAATTTCTAAAATGGTGAATTTCAACTCACAGAATACACATACATCAAGGCATTTTTATGTCAGCCAGTCATTCTTCTTAGATACAAATAGACTCTGTGACCACAAGTTAGAGGATCACAGTTCTAGAACTGAGCCCAGAGAAACACAAATAGTTTTTTGGTGATTGAATAATGTCCATGCTACAAGTATTACAGAATTCATACTTCCAAATAGAATTCTGTCTTGCAAAAGTTACCAGTTCCTGGAGAAAAACAGCAATAAACACCTGTGATAAGAGAATATGTTACCCAAGGTGTTGCTCTGGGTTATTTTATGCAAACAGGAAAACAGGTTTGGTGAAGCTGTGGCTCTTTTTTTACTTAGCCCAGTGCAGCACTGTACTGTGTGCCCAACCTCCCACGGACACAGAGATGCTGCGCTCACAGACTGGCAGAGTCTCCTAAAGGCAGGTGCTGTGATTTCCACTAACTTCATCTTTGCAGTTGGAGATTGCAGTTTGGTCATTTAAATGCTTCATAAGGGTTTGCAGTTCATATACATAGCTGTTTAGTTTAAAAATACTTTAAGTGGCTTTTTCTTGAGACATACACATAGAATAATGGGTTACAATTTCAGCTGAATGTCTGTAAAACAATAATCACTTAATAGTATTTGATATTACTTTCTAACGTCACATACACAGAAAAGCCGGACAGGAATTAGTATGAAAATAGATGACTTAGACAATACTGTAAACAAAACAGATCTAAAGAAACTGCAATGTTTTACCTACAAGCAGGTTCTTCTCAAGCACATGAAACATGACCCACCATAGACCATACCTGAAACTCTCAAATAAGTTTCAGTAGATTTAAAATAACTGAAACCACACAGAATATATTCTCCAGCCCTGATGGGATGAAATGATAAATAGGTGATGGAAACTTGGGGAAACTGATCAAAGTGTACAAATTAAATAACGTAACATCAAATGGATCACAAAGACATCACATCAAAAATAATATATAGACATCGGTTACAACCACTCTGGTTGTTAAAAGTAGTCCGTCGGGAAGCACCTTTGCAGATTACTTGACATCAGGTTGGCCAGTCTTGCAAATGTGCAAACGCACCACATCTGTCTCATTTCTTCAGGTGTTTCTATCAAGCCTTGGTTTACCCTGAAGAACTTCTAGCTCATGAGTCACAATTTCAGCATACAAGTGACATCAAAAAATAAATTTATCTATCTCAAATTTTATATGCCCATAAACAACCTATAACTATGCTATTTGCATATTGTCTCCCAATATAATATAATATACAATATAAAATGGATAGTTATAATTAATTTTTGTCATACTTCTTATTATGGTTGATATACTGTGTCAACTTGAGAAATTCAGTTTAACTGAGAAACTCAGCAGGGAGTCAGGATCCTTACTTTGCAAATATCCTCATCCTGTGCTAGATGAGGGCAAAAAGATTTTGTGAGAGCTACACCTGCCCTGGAGGGAAGGGGTGGCCTGTGTACAATATAAGGGAGGAAAAGAGGCTTGTTCCCCGTTTTGCACTGGCTGCTGCCTTGAAGTGTTGTGCCTGTGCCACCACCCTGTCTTGGAGCCAGCTGATTACACACTGAAACTTCCACAAACAGTGAATTAAATAAACCTTTCCTTCCTTCATTTCGGGTGTTGGGTGTTTTGTCCCAGCAATGAGAGACAAGTAACCAAGATACTTCTTAAACCAATTTTTAGTACTATTGAAACTATTGAAACTATTGACATTAGCCTTTGAACATAATTAACAAAGAGTAAATTAGTGAAAAAATAATTGACACCTCAGGTGACTGTCACCAAAATGCTTATAAGGAAACTGGAAATATCCCTATTGCATAAATATTTACAAATGGGTAACAGGGAATTTCCACAACAAGACTAACAATTAGAACAGCTAGAATGTGTTTCTGAGCTGTCAGTGTATCTTACACAGATCCTGGAAGAATTTTCTTCCTCTTGCCAGATACAAGAAAGGATGGAAACTTTTATATTCACAGTAGGTACTGCATTCTTAGAAAGGCAGCATAGCAATGTAGTTCAAAGTCAAATGATAGAAGAATAGAATGAGACATCTTTGCAGTGTTTGCATTCCCTGTCTACCCAATTACTATCTAGATAATCTCCAGCAAGGCAACCACTGTTATTATATTCCTGTGTGTCCTGCTGGATAGACTCTATGTACACATGAATTTGTCTCCTTTTCTAGTTTTCTAATACACGTGATTGCAGTTGATATGGTATGTTGCATTTTGATTTATTTACTTAACTGTGTATCCTAGACATATTTCCATTTTACCTCACAAGGAGCTCACTTCCTTTTTTTTTACATTTTCATAGTATTGTACAGAAAAATGAACCAGAATTTATTTCACCATTGTACATTGATAAAAATTTAACATTTATCCATTTTACTGTTAAACAATGTTACATTGAATAATACTGTACATGTGTGATTTTCATGTGTGTTAGCAGAACTATTAAATAAAATATTAAAATTGAATTAATGGGTCAAAGAGTTCATGCACTTATCATTTTGATAAACACTAATAAATTACTCCTAAATTGGAATTAGACCAATGTCTTCCTATCAACAAGATATGTGACCCCTGTTCCCCACAGACTTACCAGTAGAGAAAATTAACAAACTCCAAATTTTTGTCAACTGATAACGAGCTCAAAGGAACTTAATTTGCTTGTCTAATGTTTAAGACACTTGGATATCTTTTACAAGAATTTCAAGTGGACAATTAAATTTTTTTTTCTTTTTTTTTATCGGTACCAGGGATCGAACTCACAACTGCCTGCTTGCAAGGCAGGAGCTTATGCCGCTGAGCTAAATCCCCAGCCCCGACAATTAAATTTTTTAAAACCTTATTTTCTTATGGGCTCTCTTCATTAAGGAAATTGGCTTTTGTAATCAAAACTAGAATTTTTTCCAATCATATGAATTTTGACTATGCTTCATTTATTTTTGATTTCTGCAAGTATTTATTTTGTAACTGTCCTTATTGACTTTAACATAATAGAATATTTCACTGTGTTCCCTACAGCCGTTGGATTTTTATTTATATTTAGAAAGCTTCTCTCCACTCTAATGCTATAAGTTAAAGTTTTAATTTAAAAAATATTTTAAATTAATTTAATTTGAAATTTAGATTTTTGAATAGCATACATTTCCAGGTGTTTAATATGAAGTGCAGATCAAAATTAATTTATTTCCATATGTTTAGCTTGATTTTCTCAGTAATGTATTGAAAAGTCTGTATTCCCCCACACACTGATGTGAGAATAAGCAAGATAAATTTTCATATACAAACATGAATATTTTTTAATTGTATTTCCATTATTCTACTTTGAACTACCTTTCTAATAATAGATTGTTTCTATTTTATTTTATTTACTGAATTACCATAAAAGTATGATCTATTTTGTCTTAAAATATTGCATCATGACTTAAAAAATATTTTCTTATATTAATATAATTAATTAAAGAAAATTATTTTATAATAATTAGAATTTTTAGAACATATATATGAGATCATGTGATTATGCAGATCATTTCGACAAGGGTTTCAAATATTTTTGCATGAAATTCAGCAAAATAAATGCATCCTTCTTTTATTTTCTCTATTATCTTTTCCTACCATTTATATTAAATATTTGCTTGAATATATTAGTTAATAGTTTAATACTTTTATCACAGGCCAGTGCTAAATTGTTTAGCTTAGCATTTTTTATTTTACAAAGCGTTAATTTTTATTTTTGTTCCTTCTGACTGTGCTTTGTTTTCATTTCATCTCATTCTTCATTCTCTAAACTTTTGAGAAAGGTGTGTAATCATTTATTTTCACTACTTGTGTTTAAGGCTGTAATTAATTTCCTTCCTGGACTTTTATAACCTCATCCCACAATATTTTACTTCCAAGTTCATTATTTTTTATGTAGTTGGTCCACTATTGTTTGGTATCGTTTTTTCTCAGACCAAGGAAGTAAGTACAGATACTTAATGTTTTAGGAGATAATTTTCAAACTGCTGTTTTAAAAAAATTTCTGGTTGTGTTGCTTTTAATTTATGGTTATTTTGGTGAATATTAAAATACTAAATTTATAATATTTTCTTTTTTATACACACAATTTAATAATTGCTAATCAGGTGTATACTGCTCATCATATGACGCTGGGATTCCGTGGCTTGGCAGGTTCTCATCTGTCCTGCATTTAACACTTAGAAAGGTAAATTAAGTTCATCTTCTCCAGAGAGTATCTACCTGTTCCTCGTCTTGTCTCATGTAATGTTTGTGCTTTAAAAGCTCATTATCTGGTTTTTGCTTCATAAATGTTTGCTTTTTATACATTTTGGTGACTGTATCCTTTAACACGATCATGAATGATCCAGCTTCAATTTGTTTAATAATTTTAATTACATTTCATTTTGTCTCATAGCCACATGGGTAGTTATCCTTTCTTTACTCTTCCTTAATCTTCCTTCTTTATCTCTGAACGTTACTTCATTTTCAACCATTTGATTCCCATCAATGTGTGTCTCATATTTAACAGAGAGTTGGGTTTCGTTGGATGAACTATTATGAAACAATTGTTCATTTTACTCATGGGAGGTGGCCCATTTATCACAGATATGGTTGGCCTAAATTTTTCATGTATGTTAATATTATTCTCTTCTTTTCCCAAGTCTTTTATTATGTGTCCTGTACGTATGTGCACGTGTGTTTGTATACTTCTTCCACTACTTAGAAGTGTGATATTTTTGTCTTGTTTCCACATTATAATTATAGAGGACATGCTTTTCTGACTCTTAATTTGGGGGGCAGTGTTTGTTCATTTTGACTACAAGCCCCTGTAAGGTTGGCTTTCATCTCTTCCACTCCGTCCAGAGTGTCTCGCTAGCCACCCCTCCATCATGGGGTCTTCTTTAATGTTTTCTCCACTATACATTTTGAGTGTCTCTCCACCCAAAAATACAAAGTGCTGCAAAATTTGAAACACTGCAACTCTGTGAGCATTACTATGACATTCTAAGTGAATAGTTTCACACCATGAAACTTTATTTCATTCACTAAATTAACGATGTTGTACTAAGTCACTTCAAGCTAAGGTGGACATGACAGAGACAGGAGTTGTGTCTTTAGACTGGAGTCCCATTCCCATGAGATCTGCAGGGCGTCAATATTCCAAACTCAAAAACAAAGCTGAGACACGAAACACTTCTGGCCCCTAGCACTTCAGATTAAAGAAATCACATTTCTACCTTTCCATTGTCTTTTGTCTTCATAAAATTCATACCAAGTTTTCATAGTCATCTTGCACACGTATTCGATGTTCTTTTCACCACATCTTTTGAGGGCTGATCTCATTGGTTAAATGTATCTTATACACCAGCTCAAATATAGCATGGTTCCTCTTATATGAGAAACCTAAATTAAAATTTAAGAGCAAACTAAAATGTAAGCAGAAATAGGGAGCTAGATCATTTGCAAAATTAAAAGGAACAAAAGATGGAGGGAGAGGGTGCAGAGCAGAGAGGAGGGAAACATAAAAGGTTTAACTTGTGCCATGTCCAGGTGCCAGCCCCCGACAAGGAATGTCATCATTACCGCCTACAAACACGAACCCATAAAAAAATAATGTGTCTTCTAGAAACTTTCTTAAGGAAAAACATTCTGAATTCTTGTTAAACATTTCTTTGCAGCCTTTATTCTAGTCTAGAAACACAACATGGCCAATTTAGAATATTTGGATCACAGTTTATTTCTTTGCAAATATTTCAATGGAATTTTACTATATTTTCATATTCAGTGGGTTGAAGGCTGCTGCAGAGGATCTGACACCAATTTTTTCCCACATAAATCTTTGTAACTGAACACTCAGGTGAGTGAGTCCCACCCTATATCTCACTGTTAACCAGGTAAGAGCAATTTGCTGGGCACATGTTATGATCTTTCAGAGCCTACGTATCAACCTCATGTTTATTTCTGTCCTTTTGTTGTTGTTGTTTGTTGTTTGCTGTAGTTTCTGCACATAACACACCTCATTCCCTTTTTCTCAACCCCCACCCACCCTCCATCTCTAAATCTCCTTTCCCCATTCACATTATTATTTAATCATTATTCTTAGCTCATGTTTGTGACAAGTAATGGTGGTAGTCAGTGGGATCATTAGGGTCCTGTATCTAGCTAATCTCAATTTTCCTTTATTCTTCTTCCCCTCCCCTCACCTCCAGGCTCCTGCATCCCATGCCATCTGCAAGTGATCTGTTCCCTTGTTTCCTTCTATCCAGCCTTCATTTTGCTCTTTGTACTTTACCTTGCTCAAATGAGACACACATACCATATTTAAGCTGTGCATCTGATTTATTTCACTCAACATTGTATTTTCCAGGTGAATGCATTTTCCTACACGTCTAATATTTATCATTCTTTATAGCCTAGCTAGTATGCCATTATGAATAGATACCACCTTTTCTTAAATTATGCCTTTGAATGTGTTTTTCTACATTGTTGGTTTGGTTTTTCTTCCTTGGAGAGTCTCATTGTATGTATGTTGGATCTCCTTTCCCTGGGTCTTATACTTTTGAATCTTGCTTCGCCCATTCCTTTAGCACTTCTTTAGTCTACTATTTTAATAATTTTTCTCCTTTCTTTATGTTTTCAGTGCTACCCTTCCTTTTTACTGTGATTTTAATTGTGTTGGCTTTGTCTCTGTGTTATACTTTTCTCCTGATTCCTCCTACGTCATGCTACAGTTCCTCCTTCTCTGGACCATCTCTGTTATGATTTTTAAGTGTGATTCTGATTTCTGGTATTCCTTCATGCAGGACATTTTTTATTATGTTTTGGTTGGGGGATTTTTTTAATGTAAGCTGAAAATTTTTGTTACAATTTTTGTCATCTCCAAGGCAATATTTTTCACTGTATTTTAGTAATTGTTGTTTATCTTTACTTTATTTTTACCTTACAAAATCCTTATGCTAAGGCTACATTAAATATTTTGTTTCTCATAGGTTATTGTATTGAATTTCTTCAAGCTTATCTCCTATTGACCGGAGAGAGCAAAGTAATTTTTAAAGCTTCCCAGGTTCCACTACACAAATGTGCTCTTCTCTGTTCTTGCTGTCTTCTCTGCTCCTTTGAACTGCAGCGAGTCCACAGTCTCTCTGCTACAACCCCATTCATTCATTCATTCATTATTTTGGGACAGGCACTTCTGAAATTCCTTGGACTGGGCTCAAACAGTGGTCCTCTTGCCCCCCAGAGTACTGAGCTCACAGCTGTGTGTCACTACCCCTGGCTTCTGCTAAGAGATGGTTGCATTTCATCCTCCAGATGGGTGTTTTTGTGCAATGTTTCTTAGATCTGATGCCACCAGGTCTTCTGTGCTATCCTCATTTCTTCTGTCTCTTCTTCTTCATTCATTTTGTTTTTCTCATGGCCATTGCTGGCATCTAAGAATTACATGTCTCTCCTGCTTTATACTACAGTTGAATTTTCTGGCTTTTTAAGAATTTTACTTTTGAATGATTTCCAGAAAGAGGAGGAACATGCAGACTTCTGAAGCCAGGGTCACAACGAAAGTCTTCTCTGGTCACATTACAACCACTTCTCTCAGGATGGCCGATAGAGAAGGAGATTTATCCTTCTCAGTCCTCTCACCCACATGGAATGTTACAGCAGTTCTGTTTTACATCCACCCTTCACTCCAGGGAAATCAGCTTCACACTGTTCTCTGCCTTCAGCAGAAGACCTTACCGTTTCTCAGAAATGCTTAAGAGATTAATGGATGAGATCTCTCCATGAAAGCTCACCATGATATTGGCAACCTGCTGAAACAGAGGATATCTACATGGGATGGGTAGTGGAAGGGTTATTAACTCTTAACACATTCTCTCTCTTTCTCTTCAAAGATAGATATATAGATTGATAGAAGGAAAAGTGGAACAGATAGATAAGACAGTTAGATAGATTAGACATATAGATTGATGGATGGATGGTTGGATATGTGCTAGACAAGATAGACTGATAAATTGAGAGATAGATGTAATAGATGATAAGAAAATGTAATAGAAAAATATGATAGACAACAAAATATAAGTAGCTATGTAGGTAGATTACAGATAGTCATACTCTATCTGCATAATATTGTGTGAGAAAACATCTCCATCTACAGGAAACATGTTTGATGAAGAATCCTTGATATCACATGGGACATTTTGCCTTTTTCCTTCTATTACTGTAATCTTATTTTCTCTATTTTTTTCAGCATTTTTTACCATTCTGCTCAAAGGCTCCCACCACAAGTCTTCTTTCATACCTTGCCTGTCCTGCTCATAAATTATGAATATAAGGGACCATGTGAAAAATTCTATCCAGTGATACTGACCTAGCCCCGTATCCTTTTCTCCAGGTGTAACTTGTTACTCACAGCGGCTCCTGGCAAGGGAATTGGCTCTTGTGTTCTGCAAGTCAACATCAGCCCTCCCGACCTGCCAGCCAGGCTGCCACTGACACGACAGGACAGGACTGGAATCGCACCTGGGACAACTGGTGTCTTCTTTCAGTAATTTGGACTGGGACATGAAAAGTATATTTACATTTGTCACAGTGTTACACTTGTCAAACTGAGATTAATCATTTATACAGAGAGCCTGCGTAAGTCCGGGTCTGGGGTAGCCACAGTCACGAAAATAGGAAGCACTGAGCAGTCATAAAGCTGTTGTCCAATTTCACAAAACCTTCACTAGTCCAGGCAGCAGTGGATCTGTGAAACTGCCAATTACCTTTTCACATTTCTTTCTTTTACTTTCGCTCCCTTTCTCTACATTAATTTCACTAAACTTTCTATTTATAAAACAGTGATTCCACAGCTGGACACACACAGTCCCTAAAATAAGGCAACAGAGACCCACTTTTGAAGACTTTGAAAGTAAAAAAGCTGATATTGTACCAGAAATTTGATCATTTTGTTTACAAATATGAAAATTGTACATAATCAAAGTATGCAACACAATAATTTAATATAATGTATGTTGTATACTGATTACCACAGTCAAGTTAGTTAGTGTGCCATCAACATCTATGGTTCTCGTGTGTGTGTGTATGTGTGTGTGTGTGTGTGTGTGTGTGAATGGTTAGGACTTTTAAGATCTGCTTTTGTCAATTGCTAGGTAAACAGTAGAATGTTATGAATTAGTCACCATGCCGCATATTGGATCTCCAGAGATGACTCATCTTATATTGGAAGCCTGTACCTTTTGATCAGCATTTCATCTTATTTCTCATCAAACAGAGCTACATACTTTTACTTCAGCCATTTCTTTTCTTGCTACTGAACTGTTTTGAAAGTGTTTAATATTTTGGACACTAACTTTTATCAGATGTTTGGCTTACAAGTACTTTCTCACAATCTGCAGGAGGTCTCTTCTCTTTCTTGAATTTTATCTTTGCTGTGCTAGAAGCAGTTCTATGTAAACCTAAGCTAAAGTTTGTCCTATGTAGACTAATAAAAGAATGGTTAATTTTATATAAGCTAAACAATTGCTTTTATTGGAATCCCATTTGTCTATTTTTGCTCTTGTTGCCTAGATTTTTGGATCTAAGGGGAAAAAATCACACATTCACCAGATCAATGTTTTAGGTTTTCAATCCAAGTTTTCTTCTAGTATTTTTACAGTTTCAAGTTTCTTATTTGTCTTTAACCTACCTTCAATTGCTTTTCTGTATAGTTTAAGTGTGAAGTTTCCTTCTTCTGAATGTGGGTGTCTCATTTCCCCAAAACACATTGTTTCAGATTCTGCCACTTTCCACTGTGTGTCCCTAGATCTTTTTGGTTGAAAAATCAATTGACCATAAAGGTTTAAACTAATATCTGGGTTCCATATCCTGTCTCACTGGTCTGCATGCCTATTGTATATGTCAGGACAATGCTGTTTTAATTGTTCTAGTTCTGTAATAAAGCCTGAAATCATCTTGTGTGATGTCTCCAACTTTGTTCTTTTCACCTCCAAGTTGCCTTGGCTATGTAGAGGTTTTGTTGACCTATAAATTTTAGGACATTTTTTTCTATTCCTGTAAAATATGACACTGCAACTTTGATAGAAAGTCAATTAATCTCTAGATTATTTTCAACAGTATGGATATTTTATAATATTAGCCCTCCCAATTCATGAACATAGGCTATTAATTTATGCATTTATTTATCTATAATTTATCCATTTGTATGTTCTGAAAATGTTTTCATCAGTGCTTTACACTTTTCAATACTTAAAAATGTATTTTTAAGTAATATTGGCAGCCATTATAAGTGAAAATATTTTCCTAATTTATTTTTCAGGTAGGTCATTATTAGTCTAAACTGCTGGAATACATATTTCTCCAAAGAAGATATACAAATGGCTCACAAATGTATGGAAAACATCATTAATCACTAAGGAAAAGCAAATAAAACCTGCAATGAGATTAACACCTCGCTTTTGTCAGAATGGCTAGTATCAAAAAGATGAAATATAGTCAGTTTGGGGGAGGACACTGAAATAAAGGAATATCTGCGTATTGCTGATGGGAGTATGAATTACTGGAGTCAATGTGGCAATCTATATAGAGGTCCCTCAAACACCTAAAATTAGAATTACATGATCTGTTCTACTTCTGGGTACAAAGGATTTGAAACTAGCATGACAAAGAGACATTTCACTCACAAGTTCATTGTAACAGTATCTGTAATAGCCAAATTATGGAAGCAATTTAGGTGATGTCCATGAACACATGGATAAAGAAAATGTGTGTGCATGCGCGCGCACACACACACACACACACACAGGGAAATACCATTTAGTCCTTCAAAAAAAAGAAGAAGTTGGAAGGGGATTGGAAAGAGACAAAGAAAGAATTAAAATACACCGCGCACATGTGCCAACTCCTGACAAGGAATGTGACCATGTATGAGAAATACACTGTTGCTAGGAACTTTTTTTAACTTTAAAAAAGGGAATGTCATTTGTATAACAAAAATAAACCTGGAGGACATGATCATGAGTGAAATAAGTCAGGTATAAAAAGATGACTACTACACAACCTCGGTGATATGTAGAATCTAGAACATTTGAACTCACATCAGGCAAAAGTAGATTTAAGTTACCGGAAGCTGGCAAATGAGAGAAATGATAAAACTGTGATTGAAAGAAATGAAGTTTCAGATGGGGGGATGACTAGTATGCTTTCTGGTAGTGGATATGTTAATTAGATCAATTATTCACCATTATATACATATAACAACACTTCATACTCCATAAAATTTCATGGGTAAAACTTGCCAATGTGAAAATAACTTTTAAAAAGCAAGCAGAAATCCCATGTCTTTAATTGTATACAAAAATCCATTTAACTTATAATTCTGTGAGAGTGTAAGGATTATACATGCATTTTAATTATTTTACCCATGTAACATTACCTAAGAGGTTTAAGTTAATGCTTTCTTCTATTATTTTAATGACCCAAATGTTTAGTATATTAAATGACATTTAACTGGGGACTCGATATAAGTCATGAAAATATATTGATATTCAGCAGGAAACCAGAAACCACCATGTAAAAGTCTCTTCATAGAACAATTCTCACCTGCCCTGGCCTGGTGCATTTCTCCTTTGAGAGGAGTCAGTGTGGTCATGCATGTTGCTTGTGATTTAATAAAATATACGATGTGCAGGATTTATTTAAAATTACGGGCCTTCTCCTTGGAATAAGAATCATATTCATGTAACCATACATTAGTAGCTCCTAAAGTATTTTTCTTTAAAACACCAGATATATTTTTTTCCTTAAAAAAAAAATCTGACTCAAATCCCCATCTACAGAATAGTGAAACACAGAGCTGTGCATTAACGGAAGGACGGTGATTGCAGACAAAATGCTTCCCATTAACTCCAAGAATTCCTAAAACACATGCACATCAGGAAGATAACTGAATCAATAGGGTTTTCATCCCGGCTGGATGCTGAAGTAAAACTGCAGCTTTTCTCTATAAGAAATTATTGATAGCATTTAGGCTATGTTCTCTGAAGAGAGCCTCAGTTATTTCCCCACCTGAATTCTTCAGCCCTTTCTCTTTTATGGTCTTTCCTGGGTCCACAGCTCCTTTACAGCAGTGCATACCTTCACTTGAATCCTGGCCCCATTCTTCAGTCTTTGTATGCAGCACTAGTCTGGTTCTGCATTGTAAGGGGCTTCGCTTTCTACTTACACGGAAACTAAATATTTGGAAAGAATGACACAGGGCTCCAAGAAGTCTCTTTTTCCTTCTGCTTTAGCACCTCAGTCACTTTTTAGAACGTGAGGGTTTGGTGCATTTAATAAAAGCCATGGTCAGTGATAATTCTCTCCACACTCCTGTCGAGATGGGCACATTTCATGTGGTTGAATCTGTTTCTGACAAAAGTTAGAACTGAAGACAATGGCCATAGTTGCGATATGGTCTGTCCCCCAAAACACCTCATGCAAACACCATGCCCAGCATGACAATGTGCAGAGCTGCGAGAGCACTAGAAAGGTTTAGCATAGCTTTTATTGGTCTATATTAGCTCCTTCAGGAGACTGCGTTCTCTCCCACTCAAGACTGGACTGGTAGCATGGAGTGTGGGTTATCTTGGAGCATGGCCACCACACTCTCTCTCTCCTCTGCACATGACCTCAGTCTTTCTTTTTTTTTTTTTAATAATTTTATTTAAAGAGAAAAAACAAAACAAAAAAAAAAAAAACAGAATAAAGGGTAGGTAGCAACAATACAGTATTCCAAGGAAAAAAGGAAAAGAACAACAACAAAAAAAACCTAAGAAATTATTACTTGACAAATTACATACTGACTTCTTGGAAATAGTTGTTCAAATTACAAAGTTAAAACATGTAAAGTAGACATTCAAACAGTGAGACTGTTAACAGTTCTGCTCCACGATCTGACAAAATGGTCATCCATCTTACCCACTCAAATATACATGCAATTATATCAAAAGGGTAAAATTAAACACATCAAAACAGAACAAAGCGGGTCACAAGAAAGCAATGTAAGAGACAAAAATTTCAAAACTAGACAATTGGAGATACTCACTCTCTCTCGTATTGACTCTTGTTTTCTTCCAAATAGTTGTCCATATTGTCACATACAGGGAATTCACATGAAACAACATAGTATGGAATTGATCTGAGCAGGATGAGGAAGGCATTTCAGGTCTTCAAGACCTGACAATAGGCAAGCCAAGAATGGCTGTCATAGTGTCTCACATTCTCCTCAAAAGAGCTGTCCATACCTTAATGTGTGTTGAACTTAAACAAGGCAAAGCAAGCTAAGATCACTTTGAACAAAAAGTGATAGTTTTGCTGGACTTCACATCATGACATTATGGAATCAGCACTGGGTATTGTAGTGTCTCTTTTTCTTCAAAGTAGTTGTTCATTTCAACATGTGTTATATAGTTGGTTCTCGTAAACTGTTTA
>PVJX010026704.1:0-25705 GCA_004027295.1 Dolichotis patagonum
CTACCGCCACTCAGAAATAGGCCCTTAGTCCATCAGGTCACTAGGAACTCCTGTCAACAGCTACATGAGTGAGCTTGAAATGAGATTCCTATCCTTGAGCCTTGAGATGACTGAAGCCATGGCTGACACACTGATTATAGTCTGGCAAGAGACTCAGCCAGAGGACACAGCTGCCCTTGGATTTCTGACCCAGGGAAACTGAAATAATACATGTTATTTTATGCCATTGAGTTTTGTAGTAATTTGTTACATAGCATTAGATAACTAATGTAACCTCATTATTATTGAGAACAAGTAGATGTGTAGCACAATGCTATCTTTTCCTCTATATTATCCCCTTTAATTCATTTTTTAAAACTTTATTTTTATTAGTACACATTTGTCATACATATTGATTACATTCATCTATCCTCCTTAATTCTTGTAACAATCTTTCTATCAGTTTACAGGATGGGACGTGGATTTAAAGAAGTTACATTTTATGCCTAAAAAGTGAAAGAACAAGGATTTGTTGCCATAGGTTGACTGTAGACCTTACATCAGGACAGGCAAAATAATTTCTGAGATTCTGAGGGGAAAACATTTTCCCATTATTTAAGTGTTGCTAAGAATATGAAGATGGTGACATCAGAGTATTAGACCAAGATTAGGGCTTTGGGCCAGGCGTAGTGGTACATGCCTGTAATCCCAGCACTCAGGAGGCTGAGGTCAGAGGATTGCCATGAATTCAAGGTTGGTCTGGGCCATATAGTGAGTTCAAGGCCAGTCTGAACTACATAGCATGACTGTCTCAAAAAACCAAAAGCATAAAATAAAATAAAATAAAATAATGAAAAGATTAGGGCTTTTTTGAGTACAGGTCTCTTTGTGGCTATGCAGGCTGTTTGCCCATGGAGCCTGCCCTAGCTGGTGTTCTTATTTGTTATGCAATATTGCCTCCTACCTGTAAGCAGGAAAGTATGTCAGAAGCGTACCATATAGCCGTTTAAACAGAATGACAAGGTCATGTATCTGTGTCCTCATTTGGAACCTAAAATTCCTTTCTCAACATCGCACTGCCTTTGTTGGACAGTAAGCTCACATTCTACCTAATTCCTTACCTGAATTTGAAACTTCTGCAAGGTCTGCTTCTCACTGATGAACTCTTCAAACAGGCCAATAAGAAACGGCTTTCCTACCCAGTTGAATTCTAGTATATATTCTACTGAGGGCACATTGTTTGCACAAGAAAGAGGCACATCGCACCAAATAACTGCACCCAGTATCAATGTGGTCTGGTGAGCTTCTTTCTATCTAAGTAACTGTTTCCTTGATGACTTCTGGTGTGGTAAAGTATTAACACAGCAGTTCTTGGTGTCTAACCCCCAGTATTGTATTCCAAAAGTTTTTGGATTGTGGTTCTTGGCTTGTCTGGTGGGAGATAACCTTTAAGTGGAATATCTAAATTGATAAGAATGTATTTGCATACCTGGGCCTGAGGACTTGTGTTATATTTTATATCTAAAATGTTCCCCAAAGCCTCATGCATTCATATGTGAGGCTTTCAGGAGGTGGCTGGATAATGGATGTGTGATACTTGGCACTGAATTAGTCCATTGATGATTGTATAGCTGAGTGTGATGTTAGGAAGCTTGGTGGGAAGAGGTGGGTCACTGTGAGCATGGCCTGGAAAGGCGTACTATATATAGTATACTTCCTCCTCCCTTGATCCAGCTGTGCTTCTTGACTCTATGTCATGAACTGTTTCTTCTCTGCATGCTCCTCTGCCATGCTTCCGGGTCTTGGAGCTAGCCAACTATGGAGTGAAACGTACAGACTGTGAGCCAAAATAAACTTTTTTCCTTTAACTTGTGGATATTATGTCCCAGCAATAAAGAAATTAAAGTACCTTGCCCCAGATGGTTTATACTAACTGTGATTTTTCAATGAGCATCTCACATCCACCCACCCACTCCCCAACTCCACACCTGGGGGACTGGGCCACTCTTAGCAATTTGACCTCTGGAGGCTTGAGATTGTGGCTAAGGTCAGTCATGTGGACACTCTTGAAAAGCCAGAATACCAGCCCTTGGGTGAGCTTTCTTAGTAGGGAACATTTCACATGTGTTGTCAACATAATTGCTGGAAGAATTAAACACTATCCATTCCTAGCAAGCGCAAAGTCATGAGCTTGATCCCCAGTACCAAAAAAACCCAAAACAAAACAAAACAGCATTATCCATTGGGAGAACCACTAGTAGCTTGCACCTGGGTTCTCCTGAACTCTTCCCTAGTTATCTTCTCCTTTATTGATTTTAAACTGCACACTTCCTGTTTAGAAAGCATAATAAGAAGTAGTATAACAGCTTTTTGAATTCTATGAGTCTTAGTGAACTATGGAACATGAGCGTGATTTTAGGGGCACCTCCCTTCCCCAAAGCATTTCCCCATTAGATTTCTTTCAGTATTTTAAATACCTCACTCTACTCTTGCTTGCATAGTTATTGAAGATAAGTCTAATGTGCTGGCTCAAAGCATGTATAACTTTTATTTTTTTAAAGTTTTTGTACTCATTCCCATTAGTTCAAGTTTTATGTAAATCCCACTTTTTTTCCTTTTTTTGAAATGGGGTCTTGTTATGTAGTTCAGGCTAGACTGGACTCACTGTGTAGTCTAGGCTGGCCTCAAATTTATGGTGATCCTCCTGCCTCAGGCTTCTGAGTGCTGGGATTACAAGTGTGCATCACCATGCTGGCTGAAGCATATATACACTTTAAAATCTTGCAGGAAATTTAAAATTCATTTTCTTGGGAAGTTATCATGAAATAAGCAACTAGGTATTATTTCATGGTAGACATATTTAATACATTGGCTTATTTTAATTTTAATATTTGTTAACTATTGCTAATGCATTAGATGATGTGCTAAAGAAATAAAATTCTATTTTTTTGTTATTTTTTTTTCTTTCTTGAGACAGTTTCACTATGTAGTTTATCCCAGATTTGAAATTACTGTATAGCCCAGGCTGGCTTCAAACTTGTGCTCCTCCATCCTCAGCCTCTGGAGTGCTAAGCCTCATCCTTGTTATAAATTGACCATTACTCTACATTGCGCCTGTCTTTGTTCTTCCAAGTTAGTCAGTGGAGTGAATAACATTTTATGAAGTGAGAGGATCTAATTTGCACTTGCTATTTTCATGGCAGATACCTGGAAATACCAGCAAGATAAATTTTCCATTGTGCAGAATGATAAGTGAGGGAGCCAAAGCAGAACTTGATATGCTGGTACCCTTGGGTATTCCTGATTAAAGCATAATGCGATTTGTAAAACATTATTAAAATTTTTTGGGGGGAGTACTGGGAATCGACTCATGATCTCAACTTATACCACTGAGCTAAATCCCCAGCCCAAAACATTATTAAATTTTTTATCAAAAGGAGATACTAGGCTAGAGATATTGCTCAGTAGTAGAACTCTTGACTGAAATGTGCTAGGCTTAGATTCAATCTCCAGCATCACTGTCTTCCCGTCCCCCAAAAAGTAGGTAAAAAAGCACTTGTTGGTTAATGTAAATTGATTTTTTTTTTTACCCCGAAACCTCCTTACTCAGATGCTAAGTAATTCTACCACACCTCCTACTTATGTCCTATTAATTCTAGAAGTCTGCAGGAAATACTCTTTGTATAACTTCATCTTACTACTTCAACCTTTTTATAGATTAGTAAAAAATACTAAATTAAGTTGAGCTCATAATTTCCTTCTGGTAACTTTGGTTACTGTAGAATGGAGTAACCATATGGGGCACTTTGTCTTCAGTTCTATGATTTTAATATATCATGTTAATATTTGTTCCTTTTAATTTTTCCTTCTTGCTTGCAGAATCATAAAATATTTTGCTCACAGTTTTGGAAATTCAAGGGCATGGTGCTGGCTTTGGCTGAGCTCTAATGAGAGCCATTTGGGTTGTATCTCATGATGATGGGAATGTGTGTATAAGGAGAGATCACATCATAAAACTGAAAACTAACACTGAATGGGGCCAGGTTCAGGCTTCTAACACAACCTTTTCATAAGTGTTAACGAGAATTCCAGGTGAACTACTATGGTCTCTGCTGAGGGCAGTGCCCCCCACTTAAGAGCTTCCTGCTAGGCTCCACCTTTAAAAAAGTGCCACCACCTCTTGTATCACCACACCAGCGATCAAATGTCCAGCACACGAATCTTTGGGGGTCAAAAACTTTCAAACCATAGTACCTACAGATACTCAGAATCCCTTTTGTATTATCAAGTAACTAGAAAATAACAGAATGGAGAGCCAGACACACACCAGTTTGTATAAGTGGCTGTTGATTTTTTCTGATGAGGGGTATTCTGTTTCTTTAGAATGACATTGAATATAATGAAACTTGGCTAGCAAATGTGGCTTCTCTTTATGTATTTTGAAGCATACATGAATGTCAGTTCAGGCTGGGTCTGTGGACTTTGGAAGTCTCAGCAGAGCAGAGATGTCCAGCAGGGGGAGTGGGAGAACAGCATCTATCTCCTGAAAAGAGAGCTCCCATACCATGATGGAATGCTGCTGTTGCCTTCACTGTCTTAGTGTATTACTTGACTTTGACTTGAATTCAAGACTGTCTTTGCTTTCCTTTTGGTAAGAGGAGGCCTGTGTCATTGTTACTGATAACTGGTCTTGGATGGGGCGGGAATTGAATTTACAGAGAAACACTGTCTTTGAACCCTGCTGTGTTTCTTGGGCAGATAGAATGAGAAGTGACATGGATTTAGAACCTAATTTCAGAAAGTATAATAGGATCTGAGTATATAAAGTCTTATAAAGTCTTTTCTGGAACAAGGCAAGTCACAAATAAATTAATGGGAGACAATGTAGACTAGACCGTTGTTGGCCTGAACTCAGTGAAACTGGCAAAGTATAGAAAGCAGGTGGTGAACATGGGCCAGGACAAAGGCAATGAAAAGCCAGGAGGTAGGCTGGTAAGGCCATGAGGGTCCCAAGGTAGTGATGAACTAAATGATTAAGCAATTGGTATTGCATGTTGTGTTGGTTACTTTTCTCTCATTGCTGACACCAAAAATGAAGGAAGGAAAGGTTTATTTAGCTCACAATCTGAAAGTTTCAGCCCAAATTCAGATGGCTCCAAGGCAGGATGGTGTGGCAGAGGAACAACACTCCTCTGGAAGACAGCAGCAAAAGCAACAAGGGCAAAAAGTGAGAAGATTCTGTCACTTATATTGTTTTTAGGGTACACACCCTAGGGTATAGCACTCACACCCATAATTCCAGCATTGGACCATGAATCAATCACAGATTCAAGAAGCTTGCCCCCATGACTTCATGAGGTATTGCAGGAGGGACATCCAGACACAAACCATAACATTCTGCCCCTGCCCCCCCCAAGACTCATGCAAATCCTTTAGGCAAAAGACATTTAATCTATCTCCAAGAGTTGCCAAAGTCCTAACAGTTTCAGCATTGCTGAAAAGTCCAAGTCCTAAGTTCCCCCCAAGATCTAAGGCAGATTCTTAGCTGTGAGCCCCTATACAAATAAAAAGTTACATTCAATGGCACAAGATAAACATTACCATTCCAAAAGCTACAAACAGGAATATAAAGGATTAGGACTAAACCAAGTCCAGAAATCCAACAGGGTAGAACACGTAAAGCAATCTGTGGCAGATTGTGAGCTTCAAAGTGCTTGTGTAGTTCCACCCTTTGGTGCTTCCAGTGCTTGTAGCTTCCATTGCTTCTCTTTTAGGCCTACTCTGCTCAGTTTTTGCAGCTTTCTTTAGATGATACACATTCCTGGCTTTTCTAAACTTCTGGGGTCTTCACTGCACTTTTGATTTCACTCTTGCAGCTTCACACATTGCCTTCTCAGGAGCATGCCTGGACTGTGAGGCCTTCTTCTGAAATCTGGGTGAAAGTCTTTTTAACCTCAGAACTCTTGCATTCTGCATGTCTCCAAAACTAGTGCCACATGGGTGATGCCATGGTCTGCTGCCAGCTGGAGCAGTAGCCAGTGTTTCCTCTCTCTTGACTGTAGGGGATCAAGTGCCTGGGTTGCTCAGCACTCTGAACCCAATTCCAAGGATCAAATTCTCTAGGCTGTTGCCATTCTAGGATACAGTGTGTCTACTGCCATTCTGGCACATGGTGCTCTGAGGCCTTTTCAAAGCAAAGTTTTTCATTTTTGCAGTTTTAAGGCTGCAAAGGGTGGACACTTGCTGTTTCTCATGATGCCCTCAGGTCATCTTTTCTATTCTCCTGTTCATTCTCAGCATTTGAGATCTCCTCAACTTTATCTTTGCAGTCCATAGCTTTAGTGGAGCTTTTTTCCTGGCTAAACTCACAGTGTTTTAAATCATTCTGTTGGGCTTTGTGTTCTTGATTCTCAACATAAATCTGGCTAAAACCTCCCAACAATAGCTATGCCACCATCTCAACATTCAGTTGCCTTGAAGTTTCTTCTGCCAGATTAATTAGTCCACTGCCCTTAATCTCAGACTCAGGCAAAGTCTCTGGACCTGAGCAAAATGCAGACAAACTCTGCCAAACCATAACACACATCATCTGGAGTCCGACAGCCAATGCAGTTTTTCTTACCAGCAGAACTCTTCTGAGCCTAGTCTTTATTGGCAGGATTTCTGTTAGCCTTTTGGTCTTCTGAAGTCTGACTAGAGTCTACCATACAGTATAGCCTAAGACATTCCAGCCCTACTCTTTCAGGTAACATCTCTGAGCCTTTCTTCCTACAAGCCTTTCCCAAAGGCTCTTGAACCACAAGATCAGGTTTAGTCACAGCAGTGACCCTACTTCTCTGATGCCAAATTCTGTGTTGGTTACCTTTCTCTCATTGCTGAGACAAAATACCCAACACCTAGAATGAAGGAAGGAAAGGTTTATTTAGCTCACAGTTCTTGGAGGTTTCAGTTTATACTCAGCTTGCTTCAAGGCAAGGTTGCATGGCAGAGGAACAGTAGTTCATGGTGGCTGGAAGACAGCAAAAGCAACAAGAGCAAAAAGGGAGGTTGTGAAGAGAAGACTCTTTCTGGCCCTTGTATTGTATGCACGGTACCCACTCTGGGGAGGTTAAAGGCCTTATACCCATAATCCCAGCTTTGGACCATTAATCAACCACAAATTCTGATGCTTTGGAAAGGCATCTAAACACAAACTATAACACATACCTTGGGAGGTAGGCAATAGGTTTATCTTGCTGAGATGGCATTAGGACAGAGGTGACCAGGATACAATATGGCTGCAAGTCATGACTAGCTGGCTAACAGCACAATGATGTATGAAGCTTAGCAGTGTGGCTGGATTTGGATTCTGAGCTAATGAATAGGAAGTTTGGATTGGGATATAATGTTCAGCTTATTGGGATGGGGATAGAAGAATGTTTTTGGAGTGGAGGAGGGGAATTGTCGTATCCTGAGAAGGTACACTGATACTGGCCAAGTAATTAACAGTGGGTACCTGAGAAGGGTGGCACTAGGAAGAACATGGCTTGGCAGAAGTTGGTGTAGAAGTTCTGCACCTCTCTTTCCAAGCTGCCCCTCCACAGTGCCTCAAAATCCAAGCTCCCCAAAATGTTTTTCTTCTAATTGACCATCATCCAGTCCTACATGGGAAGTAACTGCCTAGTGAACTGTTGTTAGATAACACATTTGTACTTTGATAGTGGGGGTGGAGGCAGTGGACTTTTAAATTCCATAAGCAAGGGATTGCAGCTTTTGGTCAGTGCCTAAATGGAGGGAGCAGACCCATGTACACAACAGTGCCCCATACATATCTTATACAGGGGGTATTTTGGGATGGGAAATTCTGCTTTACACTCCCCCCAAGCATCTATTGCTAAATATCCTGATAATTCAGAAACCTGTCGTCTGAAGCAAAGAAGTCTAAAACACTTGAGACACCATCTGGACCTTGTATTCCAGCAAAGTCAGTTTCTTTTTCTGTTTCTTGGTCTCTAGCAGAAGTGCATTCTTCTCTTGGTTTGCTATAGGTTAGTGGTGGCAAACCTGTGGAATGTCTGCTACAGCAGGCTGTTTCAATCATTGAAAGCTCTAAAAGGTTCGCCATCACTGCTACAAGCCAAGGAGAAAAGATTAAGTCGCTGCTCTTTCTGTTCTCTATACTTCTGGTCTAGACTGAGATTCAGGCAGCCATGGGCTTGAGATTTTCTAATGACCTGGGGAACAAGTCTAATTGTTTAGAGGAAATGAAGCAACTATTTCAACATATGAGTTACACATGATTTATGAGGGGATGTTTCCAATAATTCATCCCAAAATAGTGGAACCATTAACTACTTTTAGTTACTGATGTTAAATTAAAAAATCTCACATAAATGAAGACTGATCATTGTTGGTGTATCAGATCATGGTTTTGAGAAGTCAAAGTATCAACAAATTTCTTCATTAAAACCAAGCAGCTCTGTGTGTTGAATTTTTGTGGTACCAAATTCATGATGTTTCTTAACACATTTCCCCTTATTTCAAAAGTTGTAAATGATCATTGTAGGGAAAAAAGCTGGGAAATATAAAAATAAAAAAAATAGTGACTATGTCAGTTGTAATGTTAAAAAATACCCACTTAACATTTTAGTAGGTTATATTTTTGCTTTTACTTTTCAGTACATGTAGTTAAACTTTTCACAATGAAGCTTGTATCACATAACCAACTTCATAATGAGCCTTCCATTTTTTTCTCCCATAATGATATATGGTGAATGCTTTAAAATGTCATTTATATTATAAACCTTTCTAATGAGAAACTTCTAAATTTGCCACCTTTATTTTAGTAAAGATCTTCTTATGTGAACAAAGAAAATAAATGACTTAATTAAAAAAAAACATTCAGGAACTCTCACAGAAATGCATTTTAAAAAGTATGTCAGAAACAAAATTTGTTTTTCTCCCTAATCTGTTTCTCTAAGATGTCAGTAAATACTGCCACCATCTTTCCTCAGCCAGAAACTTAGGAGCCATTCTTAAGTCTTTTTCTGTTTCATGTACTTCCTGAACCCTGGTTTTATTTCCCGAGAACTCTAATCCATTGCTTCCTTTACAGTACAGTCTTCTTTCTGAATTGTACACTAGTCATTAAGTGTTTCTACTCTCCAGTCTTATACCCCAGTCTAATCTCATTCTTCCTATGCAGTATCCAGAATGATCTTGCTCCAGCCCAGTAGCACTTGGCCACCATCATAGGATTTGAGTAGAGGAGCTTCTTAGTTGGCCATGCAAGATGGGTGTTATATGAAAGGGTGCAATTTACTACCCCCCCCGGAATATTCTTTTTAGTTATAACAAACTGCATATCAAGGACATACTAAAGGGGTTACAAATGGATGAATGGATGAGAGCTAAAGTCTTAACTACTTCAATCATTTCTAACAGGTCCTAACAAGGTTTAATGCCTCTAGTCTTCTATGAAGCTGATGTGAATCAAAGGCAAACTGCTGATGTGATTAATATTATACCAGAGTGGTTTTGTATGGGAGACTGTGTGTGTGTGTGTGTGTGTGTGTGTGTGTGTGTGTGTGTAGGTTAATAATGTGCTTGGTCTGTCTAATGATAATATTTGAATCTCATCAGTCTTTTTTTTTGAGACAGGGTCTTATGTGGTTCAGGCTGGTCTTAAACTCACTATGTAGCCCATACTGGGCCTTGAACTCATGGCTGTCCCTCCTTCAGCATCCTGAGTACTGGGATTACAGGAATGTGCATCACACAGGCCCTGAGTTACCTCGATTTTGTGCTCTGTTGCCTTGTAGAATTTCCTCAATAGACTTGTCTATTGAGGAAATAGTTGTCCAAATGGATGAATTCTTTGGACAACTAAGGATTTACTTTTTTACTGTATTTAATAGTGCATGTTTTGGGAAGTTGATATATGTATTTAGTGTATCTTAATTATTTTCAATTCCATTCCTTTCATCCTTTGCTTCTCCCTTTCCATTGATCCACCCTCCCCATCCTGCAAAAGTCTTCCTTCTGGTTTCTTATCATTTCTCCTCTATTTTTAATTAATTTATGTATTTTTTTAGGTTTCTCATATAAGAGAAAGACTGAGAATTGTCCTCCAAACCCTAATAAAAGTAGTACTGTCTGGTAGTGGGCTCCTGTTTAGCTGTGTGCCAGACTGCAGCATGAGATCACTCACCACTGTGGCTAGACAGTGCTGGCTGAGACCCGTGGAATTTCCTGATATGGATGGGATGGCAATACATCCCATCCCATCCATATCAGGGTTTTCCTAAGAACCCTACTTTTTTATGCTACTTTTTGTTATTTTAATTAGTGCTCTATAAAACCATTAATTTTTCCTAGGTGGCTTGGTGGCTTTAGACATGCCACATCCCAGAAGTTATCCATTGCTCTGGACATAACTCCTAATAAACTCATTTACTCACCAATCTGGACTTGTCTGAGTCATATTTTGGATGGTTGGTCCCCTCGCATATGGAAGCAGATATTTCTCTGGAAAACTCACATAACATCTGGGACTCAAGTAGCATTCTAACAGGTGCAAAGATGAGTTGGAAGAGCATCCACAGGGGGAATCGCAGCATGGCCATCCTCCTTCATGTAGAGTGGGTTGGTGCTCCTCCTAGAAGAGTATGATTCACTATGTGAGTATGCGGATGTCCCCAAAACACCTAATGGACTACTGTATACACTGAAATCCTTCAAGGTAGTCCATTTGGGGTGGACTTGCAGGAGAGCTGTAGCCAGTGTTGCATGGCTTCTGTTATGATTGATAAGACATGCTACTGATGCTGACATATCTGCCCAGGTGGAGTTCCTTGCATGACCACCTACCTGTATATTAAAAAAAAAATTAGGGATGTCTTAGAACCTCAAAAATTAAGGAAAATATTACCATTTGTTAGCAATATGATTTAAAGAGTATAAAATTGCTGTATAATATTAATATTACAACAGCCAGGGATGGAGATTTAGCTCATCAGCATAAGCACCTGCTTGGCAAGTGTGAAGTCATGAGTTCAATCCCCAGTACAAAAAAAAAGAAAAATCACAACAGCCATGAGATAGTACTTCCTCATGGCAGCAGCAGAGGCTAAGCTCTAGACTCAGATATGTATCAATCAAGTGCAGGGAGGAAGAGAACTGGGATAAATCTATCCAAGTGTCAGCGGTAGCTATTTCTGGAGCTAGACACTGCCAAGAAGATGATAGAGATCTGGGTCACCAGACTAAGTCAAGCGGAGCCCAAACCTGAGCCAATATAGGCAATAGGTTGGATGGGCAGAAAGCCAAATATCTGGGAGAAGGGACAGCTCATTGGCCACATGAAACCTGCATAGTGTCCTAGTGGGTCACAAAGCTGGTTGATTCCTTTTCAGGATGCTGGGGAAAAGGGAGGAACAAGCCTTCCTGAGGATGTAATGAGAGTACAGTTGAGCACATTCTAATTGTTAAATTTACTTTTGGATTACCTGGTTTAAGATGATGTTTTTATCTAACTATTATAGCTAAAACAGCTAACCAGTTGTGAACAGCTTTGGTATAGTTCTTAAATTACAGTTACAGGGTCAGCTTTCTCTTTCTACTTTCTGCTGGTACTAAGATAATTTTGCTTGTCAGGGTTACCTGAAAGTTTGATATTTAACAACATTAGATTAGAACATAAACATTGAATTAATTCTGAGACCAAAAATAGGAAGGGAATCTCTGGATGGAGGAAGAAGGGAGGAAGGGGAGTAGAAGAAAAGTAAAAAGAAGTAAGATGCAATATGTATATGTCCCAATTCCCCATGATGAATGTATTGAAAACATGTGAAAATAAAAACTAAAACCAGCCAGTAGCCTGCAAGGTGTGATCGAAATGTAAGGTAATATTTAAATGAATACAATTTATAGCAGTAAAAGGCACATTGGCATTAATCTCCCTCACACTATTCTTCCATGCTTCTAACATGAGTATCTCATAGTTCTCGTTACTTTCTGAGGCAGTTCTTGAAGTCCTTGTTTGTGAATATCTATAAGGTATGGCCAGAAAAACAGTGAATACTATTACTGAGTTCCATTCAAGGGAAAAACAGTTTTGTAAAAAAACAGCATATATTAATCCACCTTATTTACAAGACCTGACATTGTTGGCTCTTCCACAAAGCTAAATAACCATAAAGAGTAAATGTTTTGAATCAGTTCATCGAGGCAGCCAGAACAGCACAACTGAAGACACTCATGAAAGAAAATTTCCAAGCTTAACCCTGTGGCCTCAAATTTATTTTACAAAGCATTCAAGCTTATCCTTCTTTATGGCAGAGTAGTGTTCCATTGTGTATAAATACCACGTGTTCTTTATCCATTCATCTGTTGATGGGTGTATAGCCCACTTCCAAGATTTAGCTATTGTGAATTGCACTGATATAAAATGTGGGTATACATGTATTACTGTAATATAAGGCCTTTAACTCCTTTGGGAACATACCTAGAAGAGGTAGAGCTGGGTCAAATGGAATTTCTATTTTTAGGGTTTTTTTGGGGGGCGGGGGAATCTCCATAGTGCTTGCACTAGCTTGCATTCATACCAACAATGAAGTGTTACTTTTCCCCTACAGCCTTTCCAACATTATTATCTGATTTTTTTCATCCAAAGGTTTATTTCTTTGACAAAATGCAAAGTAGTATTATCATGAAAGGAGAGAGGACCCTGGTTTGTGAAATCTAAAGCTTACACTCTTTTAAAAAGCTGTCAAAGCCAGGTATGTTGGTGTATGCCTGTTATCTTGGCACTCAGGAAGCTAAGGCAAGAGGACTGTTGCAAGTTCTAGACCAGCTTGGGCTACAAAAATGAGTTCAAGGCCAGTTTGAACTGTATAGTAACACACTGTCTCAAAAAGACCAAAACCAAACCAAACCAAACCAAAACAAAACAAACAAAAAAAGCAAAAACCCAACAAAAACCAAAGCTGTCAAATGCTACAAATATCACAAAATGCAGAAATAAAATCATGTTTTGATTAATAAGAACACTTATAGGAAATTTTCTTTGTTTTCCCCTATCAGTATCTTTTATTTTGTTCATTATTTATCTTTGGATTTCTCATGTAAGAAAAAACTATGTGATATTTAAGCTTGCGTATCTGATTTATTTCACCTAACATTATGATCTCAAGATACTTCCATTTTCCTACAAATGACTTAAGTTTATTCTTTCTGACAGAATAGTAGCTTAAAGTGTATAAATGCTACATTTTCTTTATTCAGTCATCCATTGATGGGCATATAAGTCAATTCCAAGATTTAACTATTGTGAATTGTGCTGCTGTGAATGTAGATATACATGTAGCACTAAATTATGATGCTTTTAACTCATTTGGGAAAATTATCCAGAAATGGAATGACTGGGTCAAGTCATTGTGTTTTCATGTTTTTGAAGAATCTCTATACTTATTTCTATGCTGGTTGTACTAGTTTGCATTTTCACTAACAATGTGGAGCGTTGCTTTTTCAAAGCTGTGTAGCCAGAATATATTACCATTTTATTTCTTGATGATAAGCCATTCTTTCTGGAGTAAGATAGAATCTCAGTGCTGTTGAAATTTGCATTTTTCTAATAGCCATTGATGTTGAAGTTTTTTGTATATTGCCCATTTTTACTTCTGAGATGTGTTGGTTCATTATAGTTGCCCATTTTTTGATTGACTTTTATTTGTGAGATGTCTAAGTTTATGCAGTTCTTTATTCTAGATAATAGTCCTCCTTCTGATGAATACTTGCAACACTTTTTTTCAGTTCTGTAGCTTCTTTCCTCTGTGGTTGTTCCCTTTGTTATGCAGAAGCTTTTTAAAAAATATGATCCCATTTGTCAATTCTTGGCATTATTTCTTGTGCAATTGGGGTTCTGTACAGAAAGTCCTTTGCTACACCTATATCTTCAAGAGTTTTACCTATTTTATCATCCAGCAGATTGTTTCTGTTTTAATTTTCAGATCTTTGATCCACTTTGATTTTAGTTTAGTATATGGTGAAAGATATGGTTGTAGGTTAGTCTTCTCCATGCGAATACTGCGTGTTCCCAGCAGCATTTGTTAAAGAGGTTATCTTTTATACAGCATATGTTTTTGGCTCCTTTATTGACGATCAGGTAACTGAATGTGCCAAGTTTTTTTGCATCCTGTACATGGTACTACTAATTGACTCGTCTGCTTTTTGCCAGTACCCTGCTCTTTCTTTTTTTAAACACTGTAGCTTTGTAGTGTAAGGCGAAGTGTGGGATCGAGATGTCTCGCACTTAGCTCTTGTTCCTCAGGATTATTTTTGTTATTTTTTGAATCTTTTTCCAAAAGAATTTTAGGATTTTTTTTTCTAGTTCTGTAAGAAGTGCTCTTGATACTTTGATTGGGATTGCATTAAATATGGATATCAGTTTTCAAAGTATGGCCAGTTTGACTGTATTGGTTCTGCCAATACAGGAACAAAGCATCTTTCCATTTTCTGATGCACCACTGAACTTTCTTTTTTCAGAGTACTGTGATTTTCACTGTAGAATTGTTTCATCTCCCTGGTCAGGTTTAATTTTTAGTATTTAATTTTTATTGATGGTATTGTAACAAGTATTGTTTCTCTAATTTTTTTCTTAGTGAGTTTATTATTGGTATACGACAACACTGAGTGCATTGACTTTGTGTCATCCTATGCTAATGAATTTGGTTATTAATTCTAAGAGTCTTTTGATAGGATTTTTTTTGATGACATATAGAAGATCATGTCATCTGCAAATAATAGTAATTTAACTTCTACCTTTCCTATATATATCCCTTTTCTTTTTATTGCCTGATTGCTCTGGCTAATGTTTCAATAACTGTATTAGACAGGATTAGTGATAGAGGACATCCTTGTCTTATTCTTTAGGGGAAAGCTTTCAGTGTTTCTCCATTTAATATGATGTTGGCAGTAGGTTTGTCATGAGTGGCTTTTATCAGAGTGCAGTAAGATTCTTCTATGCTTATTTTATTTAGGGTTATTTTTTAAAATGATAAGTGGATGTTGGATTTTGTCAAAGACTTTTTCTGTGTCAATTGAGATGATTGTGTGTTTTTTTTATTTATGTGGTGAATGACATTTATTGATTTGTGTATATTGAACCATCTCTGCATCCCTTGGCTCATTATGACATGATCATGATATATGATCTTTTTGATGGTTTGTTGCATTCTGTTTGCCCATATCTTGTTGAGGATTTTTGTATCATTGTTTATTAAAGAGATTGGCCTCTGTTGTATCTTTTGGTTGGGTCCTTGTCTGGTTTTAGAATTAGGGTAATGATAGCTTTCAGAATGACTTTGAGTGTTTGAGGGATATTGGCAATAGATCTTTCTCAACTTAAAGAATTCAGCATTGAATCTTTTTTTAGTTGGCAGTTTTATATTACTTATTCAACTCCATTGCCTGACATTGGATTGTTCATGATTTTTATGTCTTCTTGGTTCGATTTGGTAGCTTATATGTATCTAGGTATTTATTTCTTCTGAATTCTCTATTTTGCTAGAGTACAATTTCTCAAAGTAGTTGGTGATCTTTTGGATTTTGGCAGAGTCCACTGTAATTTCCCTTTTGTCACTTCTAATTGCACTTACTGGGTCTTATCTTTCCTTTTTTTGGTAATATTGGTTAAGGGTTTGTTTGTTTTATTCTTTCCAAGAACCAGCTTTTGAATTCATTGATTCTTTGTATTTTTTTGTCTCAATTTCATTAATTTCTGCCCTCATCTTTATAATTTCCTTCCATATACTAGTTTTGCATTTGGATTGTGCTTGTTTTTCTAGGACACTGAGGTGCATCATTAGGTTATTTTTTGGACTTGCTATGATTTTGTGCTGTAGGCATTTAACTATAAACTTTTGTCTTAGGATTAATTTCATTGTGTCCTGTAAGTTCTGGTATGTTCTACTTGCATTATCATTTGATTTTATGAGCTAATTCCTTCCTTGATTTATTCTATGACCCTTTGATTATTGGACTAGTTTCATTGTGTCCTGTACATTCTTGTATGTTGTACTGGCATTATCATTTGATGCTGACAGCTATCTAATTCTTCCTTGATTCCTTCTATGACCCTTTGATTATTTAAAAGAGTATTATTTAATTTTCTCCAAAGATTTCTTGACAAACCATGGGCAGGGAAGCAGATTCTGATCTTGAGTTATGGTCATCATTAATAGCTTGACAGCTGTCAAACAAGAAGAAACAAATTAGACTAAGAGATTATGTAAGATCTAAATAATAATGTTCTGAAAAACATTAAAAAAGACCATGCCCAGGATAGTAATCAAGACCCCCAATTCCAGATATTTGGTGAGGATATACATGAATCAAATAGTTTTTCATGGATCTTGGAAGCACTTTCACCCAGTTTTTGTATGGTGTCTTTTTTTTAGACCTGTTGACAAAGGAAGTACATTCTTTTTTTTAGGGACAAATATAATCCTTTTGGCATTGTTTCACTTGTTAGGAGATCTCGTCCCCTGCAATGTACTGCCACTGCTGTTCATGAGTCTATTTGGTCTTGAAGGAAGGTAATACTGTTGGCAAGTTTGTCTAGGCCAGTGGTGGCAAAGTTTCAGTGATACAAACAGCCCATTGTAGTAGGCATGTCATAGGTTGGCCACCACTGGACTAGGCTGTCTATCAAGTTCTTAGGTAGCTATTGATGATAGGAGAAGATACGATTAGCTTTAAAGTCTTACATAAGCAGTCAGTGTTTATTATCTCTGTTAGAGGCAGTTTTGAATAATCCACAATTATGCCAAAAGAAACAGAAAATACCCAAAAGATGACCTTTTATAACTTGAAATAGGGACCCTATGTGTTGTAAACAAGATAGTACTGAGACTACTAATACAATTTACTTAGAGCAAGCCACTTTACTTATCTGATTTACCAGAGTTGTTGGTGTTTTTATTTTTTTTTCTAAAAGGAAGCTTGAGGTTGTCTACTGATTTATAGGTGTATAAAGTTATTGGTTTCTTTCTTTTTTTTTTTTTTGTCTTCTAGTGTCTCACGTGGCTTGGGCTTTACTCTGGGGAGGTGGATCCAGCTATCTATTTTTGTACCTTAATGGAAGAAGGAGTGATTAATAGGATTGTGAAATCTTGTGTTTGGTGATGTCTATATCTATATCTTTATCTATATCACTATATCGCTATCTATCTATCTGTCTATATATTTGGTAGAGCATGAACTCAGGAGATGGTCTTTATCCCCTAAAGTTGCTAATCGAGCAGATCGTTGAGGAGGTAGCCTGTGGGGAGAAGGTGCTGACAGGAGAGAGGCGCCTGTAGCATCAGCAAAGGACTGATTACTTCTAGGGTATAGATCAGTCCTCAGGTAGAGGACCATAAAGGCTTGAATGTTTCTTACAGTAAAGATATAATTGAAATATGGCATTATATTTCAGAATGCCAATAGGTGTCCATCTCTCATTTTCCCCAAGTGGATACATAGCCCATTTTTTTAAATTACACATGACTATAAGATGATTTCTTAGAAGAGTCTTAGTGTGGAACTCTTCCCAGTGGTTGAGGATAGAATTAAAATGAATAGATGAGCCATTTCTCATGATGGGTCTATAGAGAGGAGAAGAAAAAACTAGGTCTTAGAATTTTAGCAAGATTGTCCCTGAGTAAATCTCTATTGCTGAGGACCTGATAGGACATCTAGCCTTTCAGCCTCAGGAACGTGACCTAGTTATGTTGAATTCCTTGGGATTAGGTCATAGAAACCTTACAGAGCTTTTGCCTGGGTTAGTTTCATGTGGAAACTTGATAGGCCATACTCTAGATTCTCTATATTTTTCATTTTCTATCAAGACATCCCCTGATAAAGCTGAACTCCCTTGGGATTTGATGTCTTCAGACATGACTGGATATGTACACTTTTCCCTGGAACCTTAGAATTTTCCTATGTCCACAAAGCCAATACATAGAGTCTAGAACAGGGATACCTCACTGGCTGTGTGTCTGCCAATTTTGACCACCTAAAGTCCTGCTTTGGAAGGGGTAGCAATTGCCTCCCTCAACAGAACCCTAAACTCTGGATGATTTCTCCACAGATACAGCTCTCTGTCTCTGGCAGAGAAACAGGCATTTTCACAGATGATATTCCACCAACTACAAGTCTAACATGAGGAAATAAGACTTATCTCTAGAGAAACTTTAAGTCACAAAGCATACATATTCAGTGACAAAATCTCAAAAGTCAGGTACTAGGTAAATTTGGTCTGCAAATAAGGTTATATGTATTTTTGATAGGTGCATAGACTTAAAGCCACAATTGTCACAGTGAAAACAAAACTGAGCAAAAGGAGGGCAAACCAATATTAGCAAATCTTGGGGACTAGAGGATATGAAATAGTTTACTATGCTGGGGGTTAGGCTACGTGACTGGGGTCCCATTGGCTCTGCTACCAGTATGACTTGCTTTAGGAACAGAGAATTATGTGAAAGGCCATGTGCTTCCTGGCTGCTCAGAGAAGGCTGGTAACTGTGGCATTCCTATGGCAAGATAATATCTGCTGAGGGCAATCTAAAGCGTGTAGACATATTATTGGAGAAGGACTTATTCGCCATTAACTTTTCCTTGTCTACTGCAGTCACTGCCATGCAAAGTACACTACCCTTTCCTTTGTGCTTTTTACTTGCTAGTAAAAGGGTCAGCCATGGAGATTGGTATGCCTGTTCACTAGAGGCAGGTTCCTCCTGGTCCCCTTGTACCTTTTTTTTTCCTCTCATGTGTATGTGTGTGTACCAGGAATAAAACTCAGGACTTTGTGCTTGCCAGGTAGGCGCTGTGCCACTGAGCCATATTCCTGGCCTGGTCCCCTTGTACCTTAAGATTTGCCCTTTGTCTTTCTTTATTCCTTGACATTCTCCTCACAGGCATCCAGTGATCTGATCAGTCTCTGGAAACTGGTACCTGAACAAGGGAACTGATACTTGGTGGGAAAGTTCTACTAGAGTAGAAAAGACAGAAGCAGATGTTGGGGGTTTGGAGTTAGCTGTACAAAAGTGAAAGCAGTGCCATGGAAAAGCTTTTCTAGCTGGGATAATGGGGCAGAATTTATTAATAGAAGAGCAAAGATATGTACAGTTACTGTGTATGTTGTTGAAACAGGCAGGGATCTAAATCATTGCCCACTCTCTTTTAAAAATGCTGCAAGATATTACTAAGCATAACTCGAAGTTCCTGCAGGTAGAAACTTTGGAACTGGAGAATTGGGATAGACTATGCAAAAATTTAAGAAGAGCCCATGCTAGGAGAGAACAGATTACCCCAGACACCTTTTCAACATGGGGTTTGGTGAAATCTGTATTGGAACCTTTGTGTGCTGTGACTGCCACAATTGCCACTACTCTCCTGATGAAGGAATAGAGAAAAATCAGGAAGAAAGTAGACTTTATGTGGAGGCCTGCACCTCCAGAATTTTTAGAGGCTGACATGGCACTCCTAAGATGTTGGTGCAGTCATCATTGGGGCATAGTAGGGATGGAAGGGACAGTGGCCATGGCAGGAGCAGTGGTGGTGGCATGAGACCTTTGGCACAGGACTTGGGCTACAGAGGATGAAGTGGCTGAAGCTGGTCAGAGACAGAGCCATGTACTGGAGAAGCGTCTTCCCCCTCTCTGCTTTTCCCTCTCTGCTTCCCTTGGCCATGTTGGGCATGATGATGCGTGCCTGTAGTCCCAGCCACACAGAAGGTTGAGGTGAGAGGATCACTTGATTACATGGACCATTTACATTGGCACTCCTGGAGTCCATTTTGGGAGCTCTGCATATGGGCCCACAGAATATTAGACATCTTGTTCATTCCTGCCCATCAGCAGGTCAATATCTGTATTTCAGGCATGACCACAAGAGCTTGAAGTAGAATAGGCAGACAAATAGGACATCAGGAAAACCAGCAATCATAGAGGTTATGTTTCTGGGAACAGGACTTTATATAGATCTCAAAAAATAGTTAACTTATCCCAGTGAAGCATATGACTAGATAAATTTGATGATGAAATGAGCATGGACTACAGTTTCCAAAGGGGATACTCAAGTTCAGTCCTTGTTGCATATCTTACAGAGCACATGAGAGCCTTATGCTTGATTCCTTGCTAAATTATAGGAGTCAGTCTGCAGTCTGAGTCCTCATTTACAAGTGGCTGAAATTATAGTACAAGATTTGGTCTCTGAGAATGCAAATAAAGACTATAAATAGACCCTCAGTGTGGTCATATCTACAAAGAATCTTGGAAATTATTTAAAACTTGTCAAGAGGTAGGGACTGAATATTATAGAAGTTCAATGTGGGCCCAAACTATGCCATCTTATAGAGGTGAATCCCACAAAAGCTGTTAGAAGAAAAAGGAGATGCAAGTAGGTGACAGAAGATATAGAGGCTAAAGAAGAGGGCATGCAGTTGCCAAAATTCTTAAGACAAAATAAAATACAGAAGAAAATATTGATTATGAGCGAAAGATTCTTATTCTTTCTGATTCTTATTACAAGAGATCTCTATTAATTGACCTACAAAAAGTTCTGACTAGTATAATTATAATTACAAACTTAAAAACTGTAGAAGACTTATTATAATTCAACTTTGCCAAATATATCTGAGTGCACTCTGATTTTATAAACAAATTGTCTTATGTGTATTTGTCCACCTGTCTGTCTAATCTATAACCAGTTACCATGCTTACCATGTTTTGTTTGAGTTACCAGTTACCATGTTTTGTTTGAGCCCCCCAATTTTTTCTTCTTTTTGCCTTTTTGGATTTTTAAAATATTTGTCTATAACTTAAGTTGGCTTATAGATAAATGTTAAGAATATTGCTTCCACCTAGGTTGCTATCTGATCAAAATGATGTCAAGACCGATTTTACAAATGCACGCATATTGTTGTCTATGTACAATAACTCAGAAAGCTTTCACTGGTCAAAAATAGAGTGTTAATTGTTACGATCTGGTTTTCATAGGTCATCAAAATTTTGTTAAGATCTCTCAAATGGAGATCCCTTAGTCTTAAGGAAACTGTTGGACAGGATTCTCTTGTTCAATAAAGGAGCAGCTGCTTGGAAATATTTTCTTCTAGTCTTTGCTCCTGAATGGGACCCCAATAATTTTTACAGGTTAGTGGTAGACATACCTCAATAAACATTTTTAAACATATTATTGTGATATGTTTACATTGTTCATTTCAAAAGGCTAAATTTTCTGTGGGTAAAACAATACAGTTTCATTAAAGAATGCTTTTGGTACAAATCCAAACTAAGAGACAAAGATTTTCATGTCGCTATGACATTAGACAAATGGAGGTTACTCACATCCTGTCCTTTGAGTGATTACCATATGTTCATGTGTCTTTAGCCACTTACTCTCATATGATTCATGCCACCTGTCATGGGAATGAAAAAGGTGGGATATGTTAAACAACACTGCTTATCTGCTTTTGCTGCTACGGGAGTCCCTCATACAATCAAAACTGACAATGGACCTTCATATGTCAGCAAAGCTTTTTCCAACTTTGGCAAATAGACAACTGGCAGGTATTTCATAGTGGAGTGGCCCTCAGGACCAAGCCATAGTTTATGGTTATCTCCATTGGTACAATTAAATCTTGTTACACTTAGCTTAAAATTTTTAAACATGCTTGTAGAAAATAAACACACTTTATCAGAGCTTCATTGGAAAAAAGACAAATCAACAAACATGTCCATTTCCTATGGAAATATGTCCACACAGGAAAATGGGATGGCACAGTGCAGTTATTAACAGGGTGATGAGGGTATGCTTGTGTATCAACAGACAGTGGAATGCCATAGTGAGTGACATCTTGGAAGTGATCATGGAGAGAGGTGATCTCCAAACTCATGGTGGAGTCTGCTATCACCAGCCTTTTCAAAGATGACCATGGAGAAGATACCTCAGCCACTGATGACCACACAGGTAACAAGCCCCGTGATATGGGAACAAGTAAAGAAGATAACCCAGGAAACAGAAAAGTTGTTGACACAAAGCTTCCTGCAGATGCCAAAAATATGTGCATTGCCACGATAGCCATTATTGCCTGCACTGTATGTAAAAGTCCAGTGTCTGGAAAAGAATACTGGGTGCATGTAATTAATCTCCCTTTATTATTGTCTCTTGTTTGGGCTGATTTTTACCCTGAGATTTATCATGATCAATGAGGTTGTGTTCTAGGACACTTTATGGTCTCTAGATTTGTGAATTCCAAGATTACTCATTATACATCACACTTTTATATTCACCCTAATGCATTGAGCATAAATCCTTATAATCTAATTATTGCCTGCCTGTTTACCCACAGTTTTGGATGGCCCATTATTGAGAGCAATTTAACATTTTTGGGGATGGGATTTATTAGCATCTTCATTAACTCTTCCACACTTGATGTTCTTCTATGTGCACAATGTATATCTTGGGGAGACATATGATTTTACCCCCACCCCACCATGGACTACCTATATAGGAGATGGGGGAAAATTGTACGTAAATCAATTTGAGTTTGTAGATTGGGGCCCTTATGGGAACCTAGAAAGGTGAGACAACAACTGCTCAGCCTGGCATATACCCCATTAGTATTGGTATACTAATTACTATGGAAGGAATACCTGTATTCGGTATTCTGAAGCTGGGGGGCAATTAGAACAGCATGGATTCAGTTTCAGGCCCCCCCCCCATTGCATAGCCCATCATTGATGGCAGATCTGGACCCCTTCATAAAAACCTTTAGGAAACTAGCTCTTCCCTAATATATAGATCAATAATGGAAAGGGTACTTAACCAAATTTACTACAAACAACTTTAGCATCCAAATTTGGAGGTAAAAACCACATAGTTTTCCATATGTACATACAGTCCTCATGCTTTCTTATATGGTTCTGTTGAATGGAATCTTACCTCATTTACATATGGAGAATGTATATTGAGGCATTTTATATCAACTAGAGTCCTAGGAAACAAAAGTCTACTAGTTTTGGGGTGTATGTTAAGGATGCAGATGCCTGTGAATCTTATGGAATCATGGGCCAACACTCTTGCTATTCATTTTTTATGATATCTCATAGACCATCTTGTGCACAAAACAAAGAGAACGTTGGGCTTAATTATTATTCGAATTGTCTCTTTGATATTGTTAATTTCCAGTGTTGCTGTCTCCTGTGGCTCTTGCTCACTCTATAAAGACTGCTTATTTTAAAAATAAATGGACCAAAATGGCAGAAAAGACCTGGAATATGCAACATTTATTGATGCAACATTGCAGTCACAGATTAGTGTCTTAGAAATTGTTATGTGAATGAGAGATCAATTAGCTTGCAGCTATAATAAGGCCTTCAGTGTCATTTTAATGTCACTCAGTATAATTCTTTTTCCTTATAACTAATCCACTCACCCTTGGGAACATATGAAAAAGCACATATAGGGTATTATGCACAGCAACATCACTTTGGATCTAGATGCTTTGCAAAAAGAAAGTATTGTCTTTGTCTCAACAAAGCCAAATTTTGATGAACAAATCCAAGATTGGGGTAAATTTACTGATACCTTCAATCAACTCAATACATAGAATTACCTCAAGGCTCATTTTGGATTTTACACTAGTTTGCTTGTATTAACAAGTCTATGCCTTTTATTTGTATTCCTAGTCTGCCACAGGGGAGCCAAACGACACAATACCTAAATGTTATCCAACCTCAAGTCACACTGTTTTGACTCTTGCAATTACAGAAACAAAAAGGGGGGACTGTTGGGGACCAGGGCATATGAAATAATATTTTACTATGCTGGGGATCGGGCTATGTGACTGGAGTCTCATTGGCTCTGAGGCCGGTGCAACTTGCTTTAGGAACAGAGAATTATACAAAAGGCCATGTGTTTCCTGAAGGCTGGTAACTGCGGCATTCCTAAGGCAAGATAACATCCTTTGATACTGAAGAAAACACGAGACATTGTGGTAACCATTATTGATTTCCTAGTGTCTGGTCTAAAAAGCCCTTAAGGCTCTCATTCTTTTGTTTTGATTGCTTTTTTACTATTTTGATTTGTATTAACTTATTGTGTATGAAGGTATGGACAACAATTTTGAAGAAAACAAGAGACATTATGGTAGCCACTGTTGATTTCCTGCTGTCTTTTTCTGAAATTCTGTGTTAGTTGCACTGTTTTACTCTGCTATGCTTTGTTTTGCTTTTTTAAAAAATCTCTTTAAAATTAAAAAAGGAAAAAAAGATAACAGCCACTGAGAACAATCTAAAGAATGCAGACATACTGATAAGAAGCACCTATTCTCCATTAACTTTTCCCTGTCTACTGCAGTCACTGCTGTCTTTTTCTGAAATCCTGTGTTATTTGCACTGTTTTACTCTGCTCTGCTTTGTTCTGTTCTATTTTGTTTTGCTTTGTTTTGTTTTATTCTCTTTAAAATTAAAAAAAGGAAAAAAAAGATAACATCCACTGAGGACAATCTAAAGAATTCAGACATACTGATATGGAGAAAGACCTATTCTCCATTAACTTTTCCCTGTCTACTGCAGTCACTTCCATGAAAAGTACACCACCCTTTTCCTTATGCACCTCTCTTACCAGTAAAAGTGGATCAGTCACAGAGATTAGTGTGACTGTCCACCAGAAGAAGGTTCCTCTTGGTCCCCTTGTACCTTAAAATTTGCCCTTTGTCTTTAGTCCCTGACATTTCCTTTGCAGATGTTTGGCAGTATGACCAGCCCCTGGCAAGCAAACTCCTTCAGCTTTAGATAATTTTTGGACCCAGAGAAGATCCAGTCAGCTAGCGTTGGTTTGGTTGGCCATAGAAATGAGAGTTTTAATACAGACAAAATTTTCTCTTCCCATGAGGGATTACGCTGTACCTCTTAATTGTCTTTTTCCTAGGCTATCCAGAATCAATAACTAAATAAATGGAACATTCTGATAGCTGAAAGCTTGAGGAGAAGAGGGAATCAGAAAAGAAGAAGGAAAAAAATCTAAAACCTGCAGAAAAGGACCTCTCCATGTGAGCCCATGAGCTATGGTGAAGCACAAACACCCTTGGCATTAAATAGAGCTGCCCATTCAGGGAAAGATACCAATTACTCCACAAGAAAAGCAACAATTCAGGTGGGGCCAGGTTTGTGTCTCCTGGTTCCCTCCTATGGGTGGCTATGTCAAGGCACTGGCCTACCAGTAACCTCCACTTGGCTTGACTTAGGACCATCCCCACTGAAGCCTGTGCCATAATCTTTAAGATAGACTTTTCACATTGTGTGGATCAACAACAAAATACAAGCCCAACTGATTAGCACAAGGTCTCCTGTCTTCCATAAAGCCTTTTACTCCACAATATAGTCATTTCCACATAGTCAAGTCACCATTTATCCCATACCTTCAAGAAGCATCTTGGTCTCTTATGAGAAAGAAATTAGAAGAAAAGTGAACTGATCATGCAGCCAAAGCAGCAACTCAAGAGCTTTTCAATCCAGAGTGTATATAGGCAACCCTATTCTAAAAAACTGTCTGAGAAATGCCAAATCTGCTTACAACAAGCAAAGACAGAGTAGGCACTGCAACAGGGATATCAGCTGTTCTTTTCTGGATGGTTGGCATGCAAGGGGAAAAACTACTTATAATCTAGCTAATCACTGGAAAAATTCTGAAAACCTTCTATGAA
>PVJX010026705.1:0-25588 GCA_004027295.1 Dolichotis patagonum
AGACTGTGGTTCTGATGTGGTAGGACACTTCTTATATAATGATATAGGTCGTGGGTTCTAATATAGTGTGATGTATTATGGAACTTCTTATATTTTAGTTTATGACTTTGCTTTAGAAGAGTCTAGCCTTTTAATCACTCCTTTGATTATCTTTCCCAGAGAAGCTGACCTTTGAGCCCCAGTGTGTATCAGAGTAGCTGTTGCTGTAAGCTCAACGTTTTCAACGCCTGAGCTCTTCTTCCACAGCTGCTCTTCAGTGCTCCTTGCGTCAGTGAATACTCACTGCCCTCCTTCCAGTTATATACGAGTAGGAAATATGAATTTCTTGACACTTTATCATTCCTTCCTTTGTGGTTGCCCATTGCAGTTTGTTTTTACCTCTGATCTGCTGTTTTGCAGGTTCACTGCGGCAACCTAACCTGAGCTCAGTCATTTCTTTCTTAGCATAGTTTGGTTTTCCTCCACTTCATCCTTGCAGATTCTATCAGAGGAAGGTGTACTGCTTATAAAATACTGTGTTTCAATTAAGTTTTCAGTTTACATTAGTATCTGCTTTAGTCTCTTCTCTTTTAGGTTGCTATAAGTACATAATCTTTGTATTTCTCATAATATTATAATAACTATATTATTGAGTGTTTTTAATGTGCTAGGAAACTTTCATAGTACTTTGTAGCAATAACTCATTTAAATATTAGAATAGCCCTGTAATACTGGTGTTGTTTCTCTTGTATTATAGACAAAGATCCTAAGTCCTGAGAGGTCAAGTAACTTGCTCTAAGTTAGAATAAGTGAACTTACTGGGGTACATTTAGTATTACATTAAGTATTACTTAATATTTAATACCTCCTTTCCCAAAAGAAAGGAACTGATTTTCTGTGTTAGTGCTTTTTATTATTGAACATGTTTCTTAGGTCTTTTAAAATATTCTCCAACCTTTTCATATGCGATTGACTTTCCATTTTTCTTAGTGTCTTTGTTTGGTCACAGAATTTTTTCTTAAAAACAAAAAAAGTAAAAATTGAAAAAGTAGTCAGGCATGGTGGCTCATGTCTGTAATCTCAGGACTCTGAGATACTGAAGCAGAAAGATTGTAAATTTGAGCCCAACCTTTCCAGCTTAGTGAGACCCTGTCTCAAAATAAAAAGGAAGAAGAGTCTAGTTCAATGTGAAGGCCCTGGGTTCAATCCCCTGTTAAAAAAAATCCTCTTTATTTTAAATTCCTTCATTCTTTTTCCCCCTCTCCATTCTTGATTTGAATCTTGGTTTTCTTCATAGAAACCCAACTTATTTATAATTAACATTTATGTTGCCATCTACAATAATATTTGCCAATAAATTGACCCAAAATTGGAACTGTTCAAAAGGAGCTAAGTTTTTGAAAGCTTTATTTTATTTTACTTTTTTTTTGCATCAGGACTTGAATTTAGGACCTTGCGCTTGCCAGGCAGGTGCTGTGCCACTGAGCTATATCTCTGGCCTTTGAATGCTTTAAAACACAACTTGTTCTTTCCTCCATCTGGGGTTTTCATTGCCTCTCTGCTGTTAGACCTGGCCCCAGAAAAGATTTTGCTTCGTCTCAGACCCTGAGCCTGACTGAGCCCCTGACCTTTGCCATCCTCAGCATGTCTCCTGCAGCACGCAGGTGTTTGGAGGGCCCATCCGCAGCTGCTGAGGAGTCCCAGGAAAAGACTACCTGTGCGTGCTCTTGACGTGCCTCATCCGTCTCTATAGTCATCTAGGAAAGTCTGTCATCATTTTTGTGATCGAAGTTCAGAAGAATGGTTCAAAATTACATTTATTTTCGGAAAACCAAACTGTTGTTTTCCTTTTCTTTGTTTGCCAACAGATAAATTTGAAATTGTCTAGACGAATATTTGAAGTTTAAAATAAATTCATTCTCTAGAAGTAGAAAAATGTAGATGTATTTTTTTGAATTGTATAACAGCAAAATATAAAATCTGTTAGTAGTTAAAAATCTGTTTTTCAGGTTTGTTTATTTGTTTGCTATTTTATGACAGCATCTCACTATGTAGTTCAGGCTGGCCTAAAACTAATGGTGATCCTCTTGCCTCAGCCTCCCAACTGCTGGGATTACATGCAAATGCCATCATGCCCGACTAGGCTTGTGTTTAAAATTAGAAAGTGCCTCTCATAAGAATACAACAGTAGATTATGATTCATTTCAAATTTTTAAAAAATTAGGTTGTAGAGTTTTTAAGAAACACTCATGGTCTTGTAATCCTATTTTACTTACCAAACATAACCTGAATATAAAACAACAGTTTCTGGTTTGCTTAATGTAAGCATTAGGTACTATACTTTATATAGCAGTGGTCAAAGTGAGAATGTTGTTTCCAAGTGTTGAATGGTCCCCTGGTGACCAGGGATTCCTGTGTCAGCCACATACATTTCCTGGGACTGTTGTCAGGCTCACCTGGGTGCTAGAATTTCTGAGGTTGCTCTAAAGGGAATACTTGGGTAATTTAGGATACTTTATTCAGTGAGTAGGCCTTTGTTTTAGTATCAGTCAAGTATGTAGTTCATAAGCCAAAATTCTACTGCTGGGCCTTTCACGTTTTTAGTAGTAAGATTTCCTTTTCTTTATTTGATATGGACAGAACAAAACAGAAAGGTGTGAAAAAGAAAAGTTAAAAAGTCTAAAACCTCATGACTTAGGAAAACAGAAAATTGATAGTTTAGAGACTTGAAATGAGATTGGAGATACACCACTAAAGGTTGAAAAAAAGTATCTGTATTGTGTTTTCTTCCACATTGAGTTTTCCCTCTGTAAGCAGAGGGAGGGAGGAAGAATCTAAGTTTCTAAGTAGTTTCTGCCAAGGGAAAGCCAGTTGCTGGCTTCCCAAGCAGGGTTAACTTCTTTTGTAGAAAATGTGGGTTAAAAAAAGAGAAGCAAGTGCTAAAAACCTACAGAAAACATGTTTAGAACCTTGAACATTTGCAGTGCTTTTTGCCTACTTATTAAAGTGTTGTGTTGTTCTTCTCTAGGCACCAAAATGGTACCAGTTGCTGAGTAACAAATACACCAAGTTCAAATCTGAGATACAGATAAGCATCACTTTGGAAACAGATACAAAGGCACCAGTGGATAGTTTTAAAGCAAAAGGAGCCCCGCCTCGAGATGGAAGAGGTTTGTGCATCAGCTCTGAAGGCGGTTTCTGGGAATTAACTGTGGATGAGGACTTTGGGATGGGGAGGACATGGATGTAGGAATGTAAACAGATTTTACTGTAATGCTTTGGACAGGTATCGTGACACTGTTACACAGGTGGCACCTGTTGCAGTTAGTTCTCGTTTACAAATCTTAGAAGTAGGAAAATCCCCTCATTTGATATATAATAGAATAAAGAAAATTTTCTACTTTTAAAAATTGCTGCTTAAGTAAATTTACTTCTAGCATGATTATAGGAATGCCTTCAAAAAGATATGCTATTCTTTTTTTTTTTTTTTTGTAGGTTAGTGAAACCATCCTATTTGTTTCTTTCTCTTTTGCTTTCTTTTTCATACATTTTGGAAAGTATGGAGACTTCCCTCTGCCTCCTGTCCCCACACAGGTATGATGTCATCCACTGTCCATCTCAGAGTCAGTGGTGTGCATGTACTTGGTGAACCCCATTGATATGTCGCTATCACCGAAGTCCATTGCTTCCATTAGAGCTCACTCTTGTACATTGCGTGGATTTCGATAAATATACAATATCTGTCTGCCACTGTAGTGTCACTGCCTCCTCTGCGCTTTACTGCCCAAGCATCTGACGGTAGGCACTCCAGCATCGATGTATTAGAATCTTGGTCCTCAAGGTTGTGTACTGGTGGATGTGGAGGTGAGACCTTTGGGCGGTGATTGGATCATGGGGGCTTTGCCTTCATGAGTGGGCTAATCTGTTTATCCATTTGTGACTTAGTGGATTGTCAAGAGAGGCAGTAGATTGTCATTAAGGGTTTGTGATCAAAGCTAGTGGGCTGTCTTGATTGCCCTTCTGAAATGATACCTGGGCCTTCTTGGAGTTCTGTGTGGAGTGCCCATCATTAGGAAGGGCTTTGCCAAATAAGGGCCCTCAACCTTTAACTCTGGCCACTGTGACTAAAGGAAATTTATTTTCTTCATAAATTACCTGGTCTCGAGTATTCAATCATAGCATTGGAAAATGAATCAAGTCAACTACTGATCTTTTTTTCTGTCAGCATAGTTTTCCTCGTTTAGAATGTCATCCAGTTGGACTTCCACAATGTGTAGCTTTTTCAGATGTCTTTCGTTTGATGCACTTCAGGTTCCTCCACATCTGTATGGGACGCAATAGCTCATTCCTTTTTAGCGCTGAATAATATTTCATTGGATGTACCACAGTTTGTTTACCCTTTTAGCTACTGAAGAAAATCTTGGTTTCTTCTTATTTTTGACATTGTGAATAAAGCTGCTGTGAACATCTGTGTGCAAGTTTTTGTGTAGACCTAAGTTTTCAGTTAGGGTGAAACCAAGGAATGTGGTTGCTACATTTTGTGGTAAGAGTATGTTTAGTTTTGTAAGAAGTCTCCAAACCATATTACAACTTGACTCCACTGTTTATGTTGCCATTGGCAGTAGAGGAGGATCCCTGTTGCTCAGTGCTTACTGTGCATAGCGTCACCGCCTGTGACGTCAGTGTGTTGAGTTTTGGCCATTCTAGTAAGTGCATAGTGGTGTTCTGATATCCCTCGCTGGCACATCATGCTGAGCACATTTTCATGTGTATCTACCACATCTTTGATGATGTGTCTGTTTGGGTCTTTGGCTCATTTTTTGAATCAAACTTGTTTGTTTTCTTATTGCTGTGGGTTCTTTTTAAGTTTGGAAGACACTCTTTTATCACGTGTAATTTTTTCAGATATGTTTTTCCAGTTTGTAGCTTGTCTCATGACTTTGGCTTTTCCAGAACTTTCAAATTTTATTGAAATTTAAATTTATCTGCTTATCAGTTATATCCTTTGTGGTTATGCCTTTGTTGGTGTGTGCTCTTATGGTGTCTTCCAGGAACTTTTTGGTTTTCTATTTAACATTTAGGTCTATGATCTGTTTTGAGTTAATTTTTGGAAGGTTGTTGGATGTGTCTAGGTGCTTTTCTTTCTCTTTTGCTTGTGGACACCAAATTGTTACAGCAACATTTGTTGGAAATACTATTTTTCTCCATTGATTGCTTTTGCTTCTTTGTGAAACATCACCCAACTGTACTTAATTGCTATAACTTTGTAATAAGTCTTGAAGTTAGGTAGTATTAGTTCTTTGAATCTGTTCTTTAGTGTTAAGTTGGACCATTCTGGGTCATTTGCCTTAACTTACAAACTTTTGAATCATTTTTGCAGTATCTGCAAACATAATTGTCTAAAATTTGGTTAAGATTATGTTAAATCTGTAGGTCAATTTGGAAGAACTGGCCTCTTGGTAACATTGAATCTTCCTATTCATGAATATGCACTGTCTCGATTTTTAAAATTTTTTATTTCTTTTGTTAAAGAGTTTTCTTCTATTAGAATTTTATTGGAATTCCTCAGATCGTGTATATATTTTGTTAGCTTTATAGCTCAGTTTTACATTTTAGATAGTTGGTAGTGTCAATTGTAATGTTTTTATTAAAATTCTGTTTATCGGGGCTGGAGATTTAGCTCAGCTGCATAAGCACTTGCCTTGCAAGCGTGAAGTCATGAGTTCGATCCTCGGTACTGATAAAAAAATAAAAAATTTAAAAATTTAAAAAAATAAAATAAAATTCTGTTTATCATAGTGTATTGGAAAGTTCTGCTGACTTTTACATGTTAACTTTGTATCCTGTCATCTTGTCTTGATCATTATTAACTACAAGACATGTTCTGCAAGTCTTTTCACATAGATTTTCTACATACATAATCATGTCACCTGTTAAAAACAGAATATTTCTTCCAACTATGTGTACCTTTTCTTGTTTTACTGCATTACCAAGGACTTCAAGTATGATTTTGAAAAGGAGTAATAAAAAGGGACCTCTCATATCTGATCTTAGTAGAAACAGTGTTTTGATTTTCTGCCCATTAAGTGTAATATTACCTGTAAGGTTTTTTTAGGTATTCTTTATGGAGTTGAGAAAGTTTTTCTCTAATCCTAGTTTAATGAGAGGAGTTTTCTTGTTTTTGTTTTTAATTATCACAAATGAGTGTTGGATTTTATCAAATGTGTTTTCTGCATCTACTGATATAACCATCTGATTTTTCTTCTTTAGACTGTTGATAATATCTTTACATTAACTGATTTTAACTGATTTTTGCATGTTAAATGTTGGACAAGTCTTGTCATACCCAGGATAGATGCCAGTTGGTCAGGGTATATAGTTTAAATTCTTTTTGTGTTGGATTTGATGTGCTAATATTTTGTCAAAGAAGGTTTTTTGCATGTACGCTCATGAGATATTGGCATGTATTTTCTTCTGCTATTTTTTCTTTTTTGTAATGTCTGATCTTGGTATTCAGATAATGCTGATGATAAATAAATTAGGAAATAGTCTCTATCTCCTGAAAGAGACTGTAGAGAATTGATATAATTTCTCCTTGGATTTTTGATAAAGTTCACCAGCAAACATCTAGATCTACTTTCTATTTTGGAAGATTATTAATTATTATTTAAATTTCTCTTATAGATGTATCCCTGCTCAGATGGTTCTTATGTGAATTTTGGTCCTTTTCATCTAGGTTATTAAATTTGTGGCTATAGGCTTGTTCACAGTACTACTTTTATTTTTCCTTTCATATCCATAGGTTTCATAAGGTCATCCTCTCTTTCATTTCTGATATTAGTAATATGTGTCCTCTCACTTTTTTTCTTGTTAGAAGTTAATTGACTATCTTTTCAGAGAAACAACTGCTGGTTTTGTTGATTTTCTTTTTTCCCCCAATTGATTTCCTGTCTTCAGTTTCATTGATCTGCACTAAATTTTATTATTTTCTCCCATATTCTTTGGACTTCATTTGTCTTTGTTTTTTTTTTTAATATTTCTAAATGGAAGCTTAGATACTTGAATTTAGATTTTATTTAATGTATGCATTAGAAGCAATAAACTTGTCTCCAAGTATTGTCTTCATTGCATCACACAAATACCACTAAGTTATATTCTCATTTGAGGTTTGGTTTGGTGACAGATTCTATCTACATTGCTAAGTCACATGTCTTGGGCTTAAATTTGTGATTCTCCTGACAGCCTCTTGGAGTGCACCACTACCTTTACCGCATTTAAGATACTCTGAAGATTTCTCTGACTCACGTTAAATAGAAGTATGTTGCTTAGTCTCCAATTATTTTGAGATTTTTCACCTATCTTTTTGTTACTGATTTTGAGTTTAATTCCGCTCTGGTCTAAGCAGGTAGTTTGTGATTTCTATTCAGATATTTTAAGGTATGTTTTATTGTCCAGCACATAGTCTGTCTTGGTGAATGTTCCATGGGAGCCTAAGAACAATGTGTGTTGTGGTCAGGATTTACAAGGAAAATAACACAATACAGGACTCATAATTTATAGTATTATTTATAATGTTTACCTCAAGAGTCAAATACAAGAAGTATAGAAAATCTGTCCTAGCGACCTAGAGAATACAGCCAAGGGCCTGGAGCCCACAGCAATGTCCTGCGTGAGTCCAGCTGAATACCTAGAGCCCATGACAATGCTCCCCACGAGTCCAGCTGGAAGCCTAGATGACTCATGCAAGTCTATTTTACGGATGTGCGATGGGAAGGCCCAAAGGTCAGAAGTGCAAGTAGAAAGTCTATGCCAGCAGGGTGAAGGATCTGTGCCGGTAGGTTGAAGGTTCTGCACTGGAGCCAAGAAGCAATGTTCAAAATAAGGACCAGGGCTCCCCCGAAAAGTACCACAGCCATCCTCAATGACAGTGAGGTTTCGAGCTCCTCTGGTGATGAGAACAGCCAAGTCCATATTCGGAAGCCAGTGTGACAAGCTTCTCCTGGAGATTGAACACCATATGATTTTCCCCTCCAGAGCCAGGAAGCGATGTCAAAGTGAGGACCAGAGCTCCCCCAAAGTGAACCACAGCCATTCTCAGCAATAAGGTCCTGAGCACCTCCAGTGATAACAACTGAGTTCATGTCAGGAAAACCAGCATGATAAACTCCTCTAGGAGAACCAACAGCTCCAAACAACAATACTTACTTAGGAGAACCCACACCACTCCTCTTTCTCTCCACTTCTTGTTACACTGGCAGCAGTCCTGAGGTGGACCATTTACAGGGCCACGCTGTTTCAGTTCAGCTGGTGTTTAAGTTGACCATCAGTTTTCAGTCCAGTACAGTGTGTATGTTGCTGTTGGTGGATGAAGTAGTCTGTCCAGGTAGTTGATGGTGGTGTTGAGTTCAGCTGTGTCCTTGCTGATGCTATATCTTCTGGATCTTTCCACCAGTGCGGGTTGGAAGATTGGAGCTGGTGTGGTGGACTCAACTGCTTTTCTTCACACTTTTTATCAGTTTCTGCCTCATGTATTCTGGTGCTGTATTGCTGGTGTAGATACGTTAAAGATTGTTATGTCATCTTGGAGCATTGACCTTTTTATCATAGTATCCTTTTTTCTCCCTGAGGCCTCTCCCTAGTCTGAGGTATCCACTATCTGAAATTAATGTAGGTACTCTACTCTTGCTTCCTTTTTGTGCTACATGGTATATCTTTCTCCATCCTTTTACTTTTAATGTATATTTGTCTTTATATTTAAATGAGTTTCTTATAGACGACATATAATTGGGTATTAATTTGGATCTCCTTTGATAATTTCTGTTTTTAGATGGTACATGCAGACCATGGATGTTCAAAGAGATTATTGATATAGTTGGGATTAAGATTGATCATATTTGTTGTGTGATTTATTTGTTGCCTTTGTTCTCATTTTGTTTCCACTCTTTTTCTGCCTGTTTTGGTTTTAATTTTTTATAATTTTGTGTTCTCTTATTTCTTAGCGTATTAGAGCTATACTGTTTTTTGTTACTTTTTAAAATTTTTGCCCTTAAATTTATAACTGATTTAAATCTACTTTCAATTATTATATGCCACCTCATGAATAATTCAAGTACCTTTTAGTAACAAAATATATAAATCCTTTCCTGTCCCTTGTATCACTGGAGTCACTTAAATTTTACAGACACATACACATGTGCACACACCTACACACAATGAGTTATTGGTATTATTATTATTATTTTGAATAACCCATTCAATCAATGAAGAATTTAAAACTCAGGATCAGTGGTGTTGACCTATAACCCTTGGAGAGAGGGAGGCAGAGGCAGGAGGATCACAAATTTGAGCCAGTTAATCAGTTTTCAAAACAAAAAGGACCAGCAGTATAGCTCAATGTGAAGACTCTGGGTTCAATCCCAAGTATCACCAAAAATAAATAAGTGGTAAAAATTTTTATTTTACCTTCACTTATCCTTTGGTACTTTTCTTTTCTATATTTAGATCCATGGTGCTGATGCATATTATTTTCCTTGTCTATGAACTTTTTTTCAACATTTCTTGCAAAGGGGTCTCCTAGCAACAAAGCCCCTCAGTTTGTGTTTGTTTGAGAAGGTCTGTATTTTTCTACTTGTCTCAGTAATGGCCTTTACAAGGTGAGGGCTTAATTTAGGATTGGGTATTGCATTTAATTATCATGTAATAGATTCTTGAGTATTCATGCCCTTAAAACTGTATAATTTGGCCTCTTGACTTAGATTGGTCTGAGCTGAGATTCAGGCCGCAAGTGTTGGCAAGAATATCCAGAAGTAAGCCATATTCTTATTAGTCCTATCAGGTAGCATACATTTGATTTGCCCATTACAGATGAAGCTTGCTTTAATTACATGATTGATGTGGTATCAGTGTTCTCATCTGTAAAGTTGCTCTTTTTTTTTCTGGTTAATAGAACTTTATTGTTAAATCACAGAAACTTTAGTACAAAACAAATGAAAATCACTAAGTCCATTTAATAGCAAGTGGCTGGCTTGCTGGCTTCGTTTGCAACTTCCCAGCAACTAGAATGGAGGACAGGCCAAAGGTTGCTCTTTTTCTCCTTTATAGTTAATTTTTTTGTAGAACAGAATTTTAAAATTAAGAAAAATATTTCATTCCTCATAGGCTTCCAATTCATTAATTTATAACAGTATAAAGTTATAGTTTTATTTCATATTCTACAATCTTTAAATATCGATTTGCATTTTTCCCAGGTTTGGACAGCCCTTTCAAGATAACTTCTGTTTCCTTTTCACTGTCTTGTTTTCTGGCATGAGAAGATATTCTGGACCCATCTTTCCCAGTCTCAGTCTTGGATTTAGCTATCCATCCTTCCATCAGTCTATCCGTTTGTCTATCTGTTCATCTACTTGTCTATGTACATACTGTGTTATCTAGTTTGCTATGCTAACAGCATACCACTAACTAAGTAGTTTATAAAGATGAGAAATTTATTTCTTATAGTTCTTATGTAGGAGGCTAGGATCAGGCCCTTCTATTTTGTGAGGTGGAAGGCCAAGGGGAAAGAGAGGATTTCACTCTGTTGAGCTCTTTAGTGGGGGCATCTTATCTGATTCATAATGGAGGTGCCCTCCTGGCCTTACCATAGTAGAAACCTCACCTGTTAATGCCATCACATTGGCCACATATTTCAACTCCTGAATTTTGGAGGAGACCTACTTAAACATAACACATGTACACCTTTCCATATGTACTTATTTTCTATATGATTTGAAACAGCATGAATTCACACTGACACTTTCAGTTCCATTCCTGCACAAGATTTATTGCTAGTATTCTCTCTTGTATATTTATAACCCTCCCTGACAATGAGAAACCTCTCATAGTTATTATTTTAATTTCTAGGCTCTGTTGTCCCTATCATATAATGGCTGCCTTTATTAAACTAATTAATGTATCAGATACTGCCCAAAGTGTTTTCCTTGCAGTGTTTAATTTGGTCTTCTTGACAACTACATAAAAGCTTTGCAGAAGGAAAAATGAATGGTAGAGGATATCATATAGTTTTCTAATATAACTAAAGACAACTGGGACTGGTAAATTGGTCTGTGTGACTTAATATTTGTGCTCTTAACACATTATTTTAGCCAATACTATGGTAAGAACATCTTGTTAGGATTAACTTCTAGAAGAATTACATGTTTGTACGATATGAATAGACAGAATTTTGATAACCGTGATGTATTACCCTTCAGTAAGTTGTACTAGTATGTACGTTTTGAGAGTGCCTGCTTCTGCATTTCCCTCAACCCTGGACAGTATGTGTTATTTTAGGGTATGTATATTTTAAGCAGTTTGAAAATCTTTGTTCCTGTATAGTCCTTTTCATACTAAACTTATTTGATTAGTGAATTCTCAAAATTATTTCATGTTTTTTCCCTTATTCTTAAAAACCTGTCCAAATGTTCCTTTGCAGCATTCAGGCAGCCCCTTCATGATGTAACCTGCTTATCTCTCCAGCCACACGTCTGTCTGTAGGTCAGTCCTCACTCTGACCCAGCAAACCACACCTATTTGTCTTTTCCCGCTGTGTGTTTTCTCATATTTCTGTGTGTTTCTGTGTATTTCCTCTGTCTAGAACACACTTTAAGTTTAGATTCACTGGGAAACTTACGTTAGATGTCTTTTCTATATGGTTTGTTAAATTGAAATTTAAGAAATAGTCTCTTTCTTACATACAGATAGAATAAAGTTAAAGAAATTTTCTTTGGAGAGTAAGAAATTAAAAGAAATCTAACTATATTCATAGATATTGCCAAACAAATTTAAAAGTACAATAAGTTTTTAAAATCTTAAAGTAATGTATGCAAACTATATTTTAATTTTGCTTTTCTGTATAAAGTACCTGCCAGCCTGCCTGGACTCGACCCAAAGGACATTGTAGCAGTGCTGAACGAGGAAGGAGGCTATCATCAGATTGGACCAGCAGAGTATTGTACTGACTCCTTCATTATGTCAGTGACCATAGCATTTGCCACCCAGTTAGAGCAGGTGAGACACTCTGTGAGATTAGTCGTTCATGAAGGATTTTAAAGTATCTTATTTTATAAAAACTACTTTTAGATGTTGAAATGGTTTACAAGTAGACTTTTTAAAAAATGCATCCAAAAATGTTTTCTTTGCTATACACAAACATTCTAGCTTTAGGAAGAGACTGAGTTTCAATATCTTGGTAATGAAAGAATAAATTAAACTTCAAGATTTGGAAAAGTAACCATCAATAAGTACTATTATAACCATCAGTAAATATGCCCTTGGAGCATGTGGCATTGAAGGATTGATGAAAGGGGTTTTTGAATTTGCTTTTACGTGTACTTTCTGGAGAAATTTGAAATTATAGAAACACTTTGTCTTTACTGTTGGATCTACAATTATATTTTACCTTTTTAAAATACTAGTAAATTAGCCTGTATTGTTCTGAATGCTGGCAGAGTCAAAGGACTTAATCTCAGCATAACAGACAGCATGAATATCAGTATATGTTCTTCAGTTTTCCTTACTCCAGATCCCACTTAGAAACTGCACAGAGAGGCATACAATGGATTTTTTCACAGCTGAGAAAAATTAATTTGGGTGATTCATCACTTTTACTATAAGCAGTAGGTAGTCCTGCTCTTCGTCTGAGGAGACATGTTACCTAGTTTTTCAGGGTCACAGCTGGCTAAACGTCTCTGCAAAGCACCCTGGGTAACCCCTGACTGTCGAGGCTTTACAGTCTCGGCACGTGCCTGTGCCAGGGTCCTCCTGGGAGATGGACTCTTCCCAGTGCTGCACAACACACAACCAGCTCTGCTACGTTTCTCTGTCTCAGGGTTAAGTGCCCTGTTCTTGGCATTGTGTGAGTCTGTAGTAGCTGGAATTAATATTTTTAAAAACGGACTACATACTCAAATTATGGCTCAAATTTTTATTAGATTAGTCACTTTCTTAGTGGCACAAAATTCCAACATAAGCTGCATTCATAAAAATTATAATCAGTGACTTTTTATTTGACTGTCAAGATTTCTTATATAAAGTTTTTCTCAGGAAGCATTTACTGATTCACATTAGTTATGCCCACTACAAAAAGGATGGATACACACACATATATATGATATATCATATATATCATATATATGTATGTGTAGATATCATATGTACTATTTACATACATATATAAATATATATATTTAATATTTGTATAGTAAATAATAAAATATATATCACCTTTAGATGCTTATTTACTTTTCTTCCTCATTAATAGGTGTACTTTTGTCTTTCTCCATCAATTTATTTTCTTCATAAATCCTTACTTATGAATTGCCTCGGCTTAATATACCACCCTAAAATTTGTCGGGAAAATTATCTTTGTTAGCTACATCAGAACGCTCATTCCCACAGTCAGATGACTAGGAGCCGCCTATATTCTTACTATGTTAACGTATTTGTGCACCAGTTTGAATCTTCATTTTATTCCTTGCCTCATGGTGAGCATAATAATTGGTACTTATTGCTCACTGTGTGCTGTGTGATGAATAACAGACCTTGTGTTATTTTGCATGTATCATATATAAAATTCCACCATAACCTTAGAAGATTATTATTTTGATTTTAGTGATGAGGTAGCCCAATCTTAAGTAGATTTTATAACTAGTAAGTAGCCCAAGTATTTCTGACTATATAGTTACTTTTCCTATTCTTTTTGTTCTCTTACTATGCTCTCATGTCTCTTACAGGATTTAGAGCAAGACAGATTAAGTTAGAATCTCATTCTCAATATTTACTAACTCCATTAACTTAAGCAAGTTACCTGCCTTTCTGAGGCTTGAATTTTCTTAGTGTAATCATAATAGTGTTATGGTACCATCTTTGCATGTACACATGAGGAATATAATAATAGTGAAGTATTTCTCATGTCAGTTCTGTTAAGAAGCTACATTTCGATGGTAAAAGCTTATTGTGCCTAAGTGACCTTTCAAGTCCACAACTAAAGTTAATACAGTGATACAGTTCTTAGTAATACTAGCTGACTTATTCGGACAAATTACTCTTCCAGTTTAATTACTACAGAGAAGGAGGGGGAGTGTCTGACAGGGTGCTTTCTCTATAAAAATTAAAGCCAGTTTCCTCAAAAGCCAGACAGTCTGCTCATCACTAAAATCAAAATAGAGTACCTTGACCCAGCAGTTCCAGTTATTATGTACCCAAAAATATTGAAAACAGGTATCAGGAAAAATATCTCCAAGTGAATGTTCGTAATACCACTATTCATGGTAGAAACTACTCAAACGTCCATCAGCAGAGAATGGAAGAACACAATGTGATACATCCGTACTATGAAGTGTTGCTCACCTCTAAAAGGAACGAACTGCTGATGCATGCTACACATAGATGAGTGTTGAAAAACATGCTGAGTGAAAAAAGTCAGACATAAAGACCACATATCGTATGATTCACTTTACAAATATAAAATATTCAGAATAGGCAAAAAAACCAAGAGATTAAAAGCAGACTTGTGGTGCCCTGCAGCTGAGAGCAGGGGGAAAAAATAGAACGGCAACTGCTTACATTATAGTTTACTGGTTACATTGTCTTAGTTCAGAGTGAACCATTTAGTTTTACTATACACTTAGGTTCTCAACCTAGGCAAAGACAGTCCACCAACAAACCTTTTTATATGCCAGTCAGTGATTTAGATCAGAAGGATACATTGAAGCAAGAAGACTGGGTGGTGATTATGTTCTTTTCTTAAATATTGAAAATTAAGGGACTGAAGAAACTCTGCAGTCTCTCTAAATTCCAGTAACAAAGAGGTGTTTGTTGTTCATTTGTTTTGAGGTAAGATCTCACTGTGTGGCCCAGGCTGGCCTCTTGGTCCTTCTGCCCAGGCCTGCTGAGTGCTAAGATTATAGGCATGAGCCACCACGTCCAGCAATGAAAGGTTTTAAAAAGAATATCTTGCCAAAGTGAGAATTATTAAAAGTTAAAGGTACATAAAACATAGAAAGGCCACTTTTATTACCTAGCATTTTTATTGCTTTCTGATTATGGAAGAATTTTTTTAAAATGAAAGTCTCTTCTAATTACACTCTGAAATTGTCATACTTAAGTGTATTTTTCCCTTGATGTTTTCTCACGTCACATTACAGCAGCTAACTCTGTGATTGGCACCATCATAGTATGAAACAAGCATTTTCTCTTTTAACATTTCTTACAACCCTAAATGACTTAGAGCATAGAGCAATGAAGTTATTTTTCTAAGGTTTCGCCACATTTCATTGATAGAATTGGGATTAGAGGCTGGAGTCTAACTCCAGAATTTATAGCTTTATAAGTGTATTTATACACATATACACATTTGTATATGTTGTATACACATATATATATACACACATATATGTTGTATATATATCCATGTGATGAAAATTACTCAATTCAACAGATACATTTCAAAATGTAAGATTAAAACAGTAACTGACATTTCTGAACATTATGTGTCTGATACTGTGCTATTATAATCTAAGTAATTGCATTTATTTTCATAAGTTCTACTGTAACTTTTTTTAACCTACATTGTCTCCTAGGTGACTTTCATGTCAATGTATCAGTATTTAGCAACCATACTGCATGATACCTAACTGTATTTAAGCCATTTTCTATTGATGGGCGTATTAAATATTTATAGTTTATTGTTGATAGTCTAGTAAACATTTAGGATCTGTTAGGAGATATTTTCTATTTTATAGGGCAAGAATCCTATTGTTCAGTCATGTCTCACCACAAAACTGGCAACTCTGAGAAACCCAGTAAAAAAGCCATTTTTTTGCAGCTGTTAATCACAGATATCCAAGCTTTTTTGATTAAAGATATAGACTAAGGTGTTTATTTTTGTTAGGTTTTTTGGCTCAGTAGAGACAGGTACAAAGAGACCTTTATTGCAGGCACGGGAGGGTTGCAGAAGAGTGCAAGATTCCCTCTGATCAGAACAAAGAAGTGGGGGGCTTTTATTAGGTCTGACTGGGGGTGGAGTCTGGGGAGGCAGCCAAGGTGACACGTTAGCAGCTGATTGGAGGAGCATTGGGCACGTGATAGAACAAACAGGAAGTTTAGTTTGGGCTAAGGGGAGAACAAAGAAAAAGTTGATGTGCTGTTGTTTGTGGCTCCTTCGCCACATTGGACCATCACCATGATGACTTGGCATGATGACTTAGTTTAAAATATTTGACCCTTCTAATATAGAACGTTCACTTATTCATTCTGGATTATTTAGGTGAAATTTTAAGACAATGTAAACCTGTTAAAAATTTAGTCTTGCTTTTTAAAGACAATCCTTTTAAAAATGCTGAATTAGTAACTTAGTAGTAGGCAGAGATCTGAACATTTTGAATGGTTAATTCTTTTGTTTCTTTGAGACAGGCTGTCACTATGTAGCTCAGGCTAATCTTGGACTCATGATTATTCTCCTTCCTCAGCCTCCTGACTGTTGGGATTACAGAAATATGCCACCCCATCTGGATGAGTGGTTAATTTTAAGACAATATATTCCCTCCTGCTTGAACCACTGGTGGTAAATGCATGACTGTTCCATCAGTTAGCTTGTACTACTGGTGGGACAAACAGATCTAATCACCTTTACCGGTCTTTTTACTAAGAAAATTAATAAAAAGCCATCTAATAGAACAGTCATGCATGTACGACACTAGTGGTTCAAGCAGCCTGGCAATGAGACAGATGAATTGCAGCCTTGTTGTGAATTTGTTAAAAAACAAAACAAACAAACAAACAAAATAACCCCTTTTTTAGCAAACATTTTTTGGAGTGAGGGAGACTCATATTTGGTGGTAAAAAAATAATACTCTTTTTGTTTTCTTCAAATGTTTAGTTAATTCCATGTACCATGAAGCTTCCAGAAAGACAGCCTGAATTTTTCTTTTATTATTCTTTACTGGGAAATGATGTTACAAATGAACCCTTCAATGATTTAATTAACCCAAACTTTGAGCCAGAAAGAGCATCTGTTCGCATACGTAGCAGTGTAGAAATCCTTCGTGTGTACCTGGCTTTTCAGCCTAAACTACAGGTAAGTAGTACAGCAAATTGTTTTTTAGTAAAGATTTTTTTAACTGTTCATTTGGTACTAAATAGAAGTTAATCTGTCTTATTTCAATAATGGAGATCTTCTTTCTGCCCTGTTACTATTTTAGGTATTATCTAAGTCATTGAAATTGTCATTTCACAATTTTAGGAGAAAAGATGCACATCAGTTACCAGTCCTTTACAGTGCAAGGTGGTGCTTGGAGGCTGCAGCTGTGGCCACAAGCAGAGTGCTCTTGTTGGTGGAGATGTTAAGTATAGGAGCACAGATCACATACTTGGGATTTCAGGATTTTCTTTATTGCTGTTAAAGTCAGAGATAAGGGTAAATTTCTAAAACCTCTCCTTCAGTTATAATTTTTTTCTAACTCTTTAAATTGGCTTCTATTTAAAAGTAAACATTTGTGAAAACTATACTCATGTTAATTGCTTTTGATTGAACTTAAGTAGAGTAGTGAAATAAGAATAGGGTCAGCTATTTATTTGTTTAAAGAAATCTTAGTTATTAGACTGGGCAGTTACTTTTCGGCAGAATGTGAGGAAATATGTTAAGAAATTTTGGTCCTAAATTGTCGAAATGCTTCTGCTGTATCCAAGATATTTAGAAAACCAAATACTACTACATAAATTAATAAAATGAAGGAAAAATTACTTTGATTTTATTTTGTTTTTACCATGCTCAATCATTACCAAAAGCATTAACTTCATTAGTTTTCTTCTGATAGATACTGAAGTCCATTAAAAATGCTTGCTTTAGCCTATAGAATTATTATACCTAATAACATGGCACCTTAAGTTCCAGCTCTCTGTTAGATCAATCACTATTGATATTTGAGCCAAAAATTTTCACAACGTTGAGCTTGTGAAATTCTTCACAGTATTATTTTTCAGGGCTTTACTATACTAGGAGGAAGAATAGTTCCGTAACACACAGCTGGAACAGTTTTTTTTCCTTCAATTTTCAAAAGGTGGCGATATTGAACTTCTGATTAGTTATCATTGATTAAGCGTACCTTTCATCTCAGAATACTCTCTTACCTTTTACTGTGTATCCCTCTGTTCTATATGTAAAAATATGAAAAGCAAGAAGAGAAAAATGAATACTAGCTGTGTTTTAAGGGTGAATAAAGCAAACTTATTTGAGATCTGTAAATTTGAAATTGGACTAGCCCAGTGATATTTTTTTAGAACTACATTTAAATTAATGTTAAAATGCAAATAGAAAAATGTTTAAGATATTTTAAAAATTCCTTTTACACAATTTGCATATGTAAAATAATAGTGAAATGTTGAAGTAACCATAGCTCTGCAAAAAGACCAAAAAAATAATAATTATAGCCTAAGTACACATTACTGAATGTAATGTAAAGGGAATGGAAATTACTACTGATTTAGTAGCAAATTTTGTTTTGTCGTTGGTTTTAACAATCATGTATGAGGATTACCTTGAGCAAGTGGATGAGTTGACCTGCAGTGTATTCTAGGTGAATCATTTTGTAACTTTTTGTTAACTTCATGGTATTTAGAGAAGAGATAAAGCCTCATTTTGCTTTTCTCTTTCAAATTAGATCCATCTGTGCTGTGGAGATCAGTCACTTGGAAGTACGGAAATACCTTTAAATGGCCTATTGAAAAGGGGCAGTACAGAAATCAACCAGCACCCGGTCACAGTTGAGGGTGCCTTTATCCTTGACCCTCCAAACCGAGCCAAACAAAAGCTTGCACCTATTCCTCTAGACCTAGCCCCAACTGTGGGAGTGTCTGTGGCTCTGCAGAGAGAAGGCGTTGATTGCCAGGCAAGTAGTGACCCTTCTTTGTTCCTCCAGCTTCTCTAGTGTCACTTATGATTAGCAAAAGTTGAGCCTCCAAAGAGTTACCTGGCATCAGAGTACTTTTAGTATTCTTAATTACTCTAGTATTCCTTAGAATTCTTAATTCTTAATGGTCTACATTAAGTAAAGTAAAGAATACTTTAGTATTCTTTAGAATTCTTAATTCTTAATGGTCTGCATTATGATACTTCCTTTCTAAATAAACCTTTTAGAAGAATACAGTGGCTTCCACGTCATTTATTTTTTTTTTTAGGCAGGATATTGCTATGTAGTTCAGGCTGGCCTTGAATTCACTGTCCAGCCCAGATTGGCCTCAAACTCATGGCAATCTTCCTGCCTCAGCCTCTCAAGTGCTGGCATTATAGGTGTGTTCCTGACACAGTAGTTTCTACTTAATAGTAAATAACCTCTTAACCTTTCAGCTAGTTTTCAATAGAGATGGGTGTTTACTTAGAAGTCTGTATTGTTTTTATATTTTTGCAGAATCAGCTTTAACATTTTGTTCTTTCAAAGAAGTGATCTGTATGTCAACTGTGTATTAAAGATGGAAAAACTGAAATGAGGATTTAGAAAGTGTGTTTGTGTATATAGAGTTAGAAGGAAGTAGAACAAGGGAAAACTTTTTCCCTTTAGATGCACAGCATTTTATTGTGCTGCTTTGCTGAGAATCACTGTTCGTAGGGTCACATATGCCTGACTTTCACAAACGTTCCTTTTTACGCATTAAGATACATTTTGGTGCTCAGCTCTGGGTGTTATATTTCCTTCCTGTTTGTCTTCCTTTTTCTTGCCCTACATGCTATAAGGCACTTTGCAGATTATGAAGAAAAATAGACTAGGAATATTCATACTGGGAAAGGAAGCTTAGTTTTTTTAAAAGCTAACTTTTTTGCTTATTATGAAGAAAAGTATGGTGCAAATTATACTTCATTTAAACATTGTTTTTAGTCTTTAATTGAATTAAAGACCCAGAATGGACATGAGGCAGAACTTTCAAAGAAGAGCATTTTAACTCCTGTGAAAGAGAAAACGCTTCCTGGTCGCAGATCACCAGCCGTGTCCCCTGCTGCACCTCACAACCAGACATCTCCAGCCAAAGATGGTGCCACAGAGAGTGAGGTAGAAAGCTTGCAGTATGACAGGGATGCAAAAGCACATGTAAAGGGTAAGGTGTTCTTGTCACACATCGTTGTGGTGTTGGATCTTGCAGCCATCTAATTCAACAATGTCTACGAGAACTGTCATGGGTTTTAAGTAAAAGTTGAAGTTTTTAAGAAATGGTCTGGTGACATAAAATATTTCAATTGAAAGTAATTTAATCTATTTAACTTTGTAATAGTTTACTAAATTAAGGAAGGAAAGAATATAGTTCTTTCACATAGATTTTTTATTGTTAAGCTCTTGAATAAAGAATCCTCTGGCACATTAGAGGAAAGAGCTTTTTTTTTTTCTTGGTATCAGGGATCGAACTTATGACCTCATACTTGCCAGGCAGGCACTTGTGCCACTGAGCCAAGCCCTTGGCCCCTGAGGAAAGAGCTATTAATTGATAAGCTGTAACCTCTTACGATAAGCTGGTAGCAATTCTGTTAGTCTTAAGAATGCTTGGATCTGGTTTTATAATATTTTTCCATCTATTGTGTAAGGGTTCTAGTTAACAGTTAGTAGTACACTATAAGTAAAGAGTGGTATATTAGAGTTAGGATTTTGGAAATAAGATATAGTTCTGTCACCGAGTAGCTGTGTACTTGGGCTACTTACTAAATATCCCTGGTCTGTAATAATGTTAGGCTAGATATCTGTGTCTTTTCAAGTTTTAGCTTCTTGTTGAATGATTTAATACATACTTAAAGTAACTACAACCACTGTGTATAAAACGGTGATGTAATTATACCTATAGTAAACCTCAAGTAGGACCCTTCAGATGTTTAGCTGTGTATCACTGTCCCTTAGAAATGTCAGACTGCTTCAGTTCTACTTGTTTTCATGTTTTTGCAATATTTGTTGAGAGTAAGCTTGCTCTTTACCCAAATATGGAATAAGAGTTAAAGGCTAGATAATTCTGGGCAAGTCATTTCTAAGATACTTAGCCTCAGCTAATTGTTCATAAAACAAGTTACGTTCCTTTCATGCAGATAAATGACTGAGAACTTTAAATTGTCTGAACAACTTTTTAGAAGTGTTATGTCTATTTCAGGCCCCAGTTCTTCTGTACCTGCTTCCTTGGCCCCGCCAGTTGCTCCATCCAGTGCTTCAGAAGCAGCTTCTGCACAGAAGATTGCTGTCCCCGCAGCATCCCATCATTTCTGCTTTGCAATAGACCTAAGGAGTATCCATGGCTCAGAACTTGGTTTTTCAGTCAACTGTATATTAAGGTGTGACTTTTGTTTAAGGAAAAATATCTTTCGTCTAATTAGAGAATTGCAGAGGGAAGTGCCACTGAAAACATAACTTTTGTTAAATCAGTGGGTTGAAGGGGTTAGGCTCCTGTGACTTTGAATTGAACCAGAGTGGCATTGGTTAATGCCTTTGCTATTCTGCAGTAACAATTGTAGATATTTTAATAATTTAATGATGCTTCCATTTAAAATGCAGTGACTTCTGAACTTTAAAGGTTTTTGTTGTTTTGTTTTTCTGGAAAGAGGTTCTATGGGTTACAATAATGGGAGGGTATAGCACCCAGTTTTTCTGTAAACCTATGTTATAATGAGAGGCTGTATTCCTGATAATCTGAATTTTAATGTTGTGAATATAAAAGCTGTTTACTGAGCTGGAATGGAATGTGTCCAGTGTTTGTTATAAATAAATATGAGCCAGATCCAGTGACACAAATAGAAACTGAGGCAAAATTGCAAGTGTGAACTCAATCTTCCAAAAATGTATGTATACACATCCACAGGTGAATACACGCACACAACAGTTAAATAGTTTTACACAATGGTTTGCTTTCAATAATGTTTCATTTTCATAGATTTTAGTGACTGAGATATAAAATAAAATAATGCATTTGCTGTATTTAGCTTTTCTTACACTTAAATTTCTTTGAAGGAATCATTAGCGTTTAAAATCAAGTTGTTGGTCTTCTTATGATTAAAATGAGAAATTTTTATTTTTAAACCAGGGTGGTATTTTTATTAGTGTCGCTGTTACAGTGTAACTTCTCCTAGGCAGAGTGGTACCCTTCCTTTTGTTACTGATTTTTCAGGGGGAGGTTATGTATACAGTGTATAATGATTACCATGTAGAGTGGGCACATGTACGTAACACGTCTTAACTCTTTATCTCCCTACTCTTCCCCTCTATGCCTGTGTTCTGCATCTCTTGGTTCCCTGCCCTTTTACAAAAACTGTATCTTCCTATTTATTACCTTTTGTTTTCCTCTTTATTTTATTTATGCTTGGATGTCTCATATTTGAGAAACCATACAGTTTTTAAGCTCGTGTGTCTGACTTATTTCACTTAGAATTATAGTCTCAAGGTGTATCAATTTTCCTACAAATGACACAGATTTATCCTTCTTTATGACAGAGTAGTATCCATTGTGTATAAATACATTTTCTTTATCCATTCATCTATTGATGGACATTTAGAGTGCTTCCAAGACTTAGCTACTGTGCTCTGTGCTGTAATCTGGGTCTGGACCATGGTCATGTGATGTCTATAACCTTTCTGAGAAGCCATGTAGAAGGGGAGTGGCTGGGTTGAGTGAAATTTCTAGTTTTAGTTTTTTGAGGAATCTCTATATTTAATTTCTACAGTGATTGTGCTTACTTACATCCCCAGATAGTTTGTTTTAGTATTTATGCCTTTGATCCATTTTTATTTTATTTTAGTACATAGCAAGAGATACGGGTCTAAATTTGATCTTCTGCACGTGGATAGCCGGTTTTCCCAGCACTGTTTGTTAAAGGGGTGTATGTTCCTCCTCCAGTGTATGTTTTTGCCCCTTTATCAAAGATCAAATAATTGAATGTGCCTGGGATTGTTTCCACTTCATCTGTTCTGTTTCTTTGATCCACATGTCTGTTTTTGTGCCTGTGCCTGGCTGTTTTTAATACTATACTTCTTTAATGTGACTTGAAATCTGGGATAGTAATGTGTGAAGTGAGATCTTCATCCGTTTGCAGTGGCGCTCCTGTAGGTCTTACTAACTGCACATTATTTCCTGCTGTTGTTATTTGAGGCATACCTGCTTTTCACGTGATAAGTCAGCGCTTATTTCCATTTGAGTTTTCAGTGGTTTGCTTCTTTCGTGTTTCCAAATCCTCTGTTCTTTGGTATGAATAAATGATAGAATTAGAGGGACCTAAAACTGAGAATGAACATGAACTCACAGAATCAAAGTATTCCATCTCAGCTGTAGTTCTGTGGTTTACAGTTAAATGCTGACTTATTACTAAAATGTTTCGGTTTGGAAATTGAAGACTAAAAAAGTATTTTCTCTCTCAGACATACTTTTTTTTAAAGGGTTTGTTTTCTCTATTTGAGAAATAGAATTATTACTTCTCTGATTTGTCTATCCCCCTTCACTCGTTTATCTCTCTTCCGCTGTTTCTAGAGAATCGGTCTCAGTGAGTCTAAAAGAAGATGTGGCCGTAAGCACAGAAACAGGCAGAATGTAAAATTAGTTGCTCTGAGGGGAAGGCGTAAATAAGCCTACTTAGAAATGCTAATACAAATTTTTGTTTACTTCTTGCCATCAGGACCATTTCTGTCATCAGTCAGTGCCTACATTATTTCGTTAGTGCCTGGCATTAAAGGTCCATGAGCCACACAAACAACTCAACTTAGTGAGGAACAGAGATTCACCAATCAGTAACTACATAAAGGAGAATAGTTGTTCACTTGGCAAAGGAAAATAACATTCTAAACAGGATATATAGTTGTAACCACTTAATACTCTACATGGAATTCGCTAGTTGCTGGATCTATTTGATCCATTGAAGGCACTTTTAAAAATATACTAGTTGTTTATTTTGAGTTTCGTAAATTTTAGATTGTGGTGCTCTGTGTTGATATGGAATTGTGATATGTAAACTGTGTTATAGGATTTGTGAGATTTTTGAACAGGTTAATCCAATTGTTCTTATTATAATCCCTGGATCCTGTAGTCCAGCAGTAGGGAATGAAATTCTAGGACATGAACTCTCTTTGAGAAGACTTGGCTTTGGTACATGTGTAGGAATTGGGTAAATGTGCAGGATTTTTTTTTTTAGGAGCAGTAATTTTTATTAGTACTGTTTAAATTTCAGTTTGTCACATATATCATAAGGTATAGGATGAAACTAGACTGTAAGTCTCCTCTGTAGACCATATTGTAAGACTTTGTATTTCTTAAATCCTAGGTATTCATACCCGTTTTTTGGAAGTGCAGCTCCTATTATGACGAATCCTCCTGTAGAAGTTCGAAAAAACATGGAAGTTTTTCTCCCCCAGTCTTATTGTGCATTTGATTTTGCAACTCTGCCTCATCAGCTGCAAGATACCTTCTTAAGGTTATGTATACACTGTGTATTTTGGGGGGTTTTTTGGTACTGGGGATCAAACTCACTAACTTGTGCTCACCAAGCAGGTGCTTATGCTGGTGAGCTAAGTCTCCAGCCCTATATTTTCATTTCTTAACTCTTAAATTGGTAGCTTATTAAAAGAAGGAATTTATGTAGTTTGCAATCCTTAGAAGTTTATGCATTTTAGAATCAAGAGACAAACTTATTGATAACATCTGAAGTATCTGTGCTTTTAATACAGATATATGTGGTTTATTATTAAAGACTTTTCTGGTTTTTATTACTCATTTGCTTGAATTTAAATATTTGAACTTTCCTAAAATCTGTGAGTAATGAGTGAGCTTGTGAAGAGGCCTTGCCTTGTCCCAATATAAGGAGATAAATAAGAATATTTAGCTTTGATGAATGATTCACTGACAGTGGTAGTGAGGTATTTAGTTTCTCTTTTTACTTTTATAAACTGGAGATGTTAATCTAGCTGTCTGAAATAGATGTTTAAATAAAAAATTAGGTCTTTGAAATCTTTTACTTTCTCATAGTATCACAATCCAAATATACATATACACACACACACACACACACACACACACATATATATATATATATACACACACATATTTTTTTAAAGGAAGAATGAAGCATTGCTACAAATTATCTAACCATTTGTGGGACTAGTGCTATTTAAAGAGTTTTCTATGTTACCTAAAAAGGTGTAGAAAATGTAATAGTACTTCATATTTGTCATCTGTGGAATTAAGCCTTTACATAGTTGATTTTCTAGGTAACAAGAGCATTTTTGAGTACATGAAGGATAGTCAAAAATTTTAGGTGAGTAAAGACTTTAGTTCAGAGTGATAGATATGAACACATGTTTCTCTTTTTGTTAGGATTCCTTTGCTGGTTGAATTGTGGCACAAGGACAAAATGAGTAAAGATTTACTCCTAGGAATTGCAAGAATCCAACTGTCTAACGTCTTCTCTTCAGAAAAAACTCGCTTTTTAGGCTCTAATGGTGAACAGTGTTGGCGCCAGACTTACAGTGAAAATGTACCTGTTGTAGCAGCACAAGGGTAATGCATTTCACATAATTTGTTTTGACTTTGTCTTTTATCTGTGTAATGATTCCTGTTAAAGAACTACCAC